>JAMFTG010000697.1:0-80000 GCA_023974075.1 Chaenocephalus aceratus | reverse complement strand
CAGAGGTACATGGTGTACTTCTACTCCACTGCATGTATTAATACCTTTAGTTACTTCACAGATGAATGATGTGAAATATATCAAGTGTTAAATCAGACTTTAGTTCCACCTGCAGTCTACAAAGTACTTCAGACTAGCTGCACCTCCACCAGCTACCCTGCAGTCTACAAAGTACTTCAGACTAGCTGCACCTTCACCAGCTACCCTGCAGTCTACAAAGTACTTCAGACTAGCTGCACCTCCACCAGCTACCCTGCAGTCTACAAAGTACTTCAGACTAGCTGCACCTCACCAGCTACCCTGCAGTCTACAAAGTACTTCAGACTAGCTGCACCTCCACCAGCTACCCTGCAGTCTACAAAGTACTTCAGACTAGCTGCACCTCCACCAGCTACCCTGCAGTCTACAAAGTACTTCAGACTAGCTGCACCTCCACCAGCTACCCTGCAGTCTACAAAGTACTTCAGACTAGCTGCTCCTTCACCAGCTACCCTGCAGTCTACAAAGTACTTCAGACTAGCTGCTCCTTCACCAGCTACCCTGCAGTCTACAAAGTACTTCAGACTAGCTGCACCTTCACCAGCTACCCTGCAGTCTACAAAGTACTTCAGACTAGCT
Organism: Chaenocephalus aceratus; assembly: GCA_023974075.1. Lineage (NCBI taxonomy): Eukaryota > Metazoa > Chordata > Actinopteri > Perciformes > Channichthyidae > Chaenocephalus > Chaenocephalus aceratus. The sequence goes on along the minus strand of JAMFTG010000697.1, from coordinate 79,382 downwards.
GCACCTTCACCAGCTACCCTGCAGTCTACAAAGTACTTCAGACTAGCTGCTCCTTCACCAGCTACCCTGCAGTCTACAAAGTACTTCAGACTAGCTGCTCCTTCACCAGCTACCCTGCAGTCTACAAAGTACTTCAGACTAGCTGCTCCTTCACCAGCTACCCTGCAGTCTACAAAGTACTTCAGACTAGCTGCATCCTTCACCAGCTACCCTGCAGTCTACAAAGTACTTCAGACTAGCTGCACCTTCACCAGCTACCCCTGCAGTCTACAAAGTACTTCAGACTAGCTGCACCTTCACCAGCTACCCTGCAGTCTACAAAGTACTTCAGACTAGCTGCTCCTTCACCAGCTACCCTGCAGTCTACAAAGTACTTCAGACTAGCTGCTCCTTCACCAGCTACCCTGCAGTCTACAAAGTACTTCAGACTAGCTGCTCCTTCACCAGCTACCCTGCAGTCTACAAAGTACTTCAGACTAGCTGCTCCTTCACCAGCTACCCTGCAGTCTACAAAGTACTTCAGACTAGCTGCACCTTCACCAGCTACCCTGCAGTCTACAAAGTACTTCAGACTAGCTGCACCTCCACCAGCTACCCTGCAGTCTACAAAGTACTTCAGACTAGCTGCACCTCCTCCCAGCTACCCTGCAGTCTCCAAAGTACTTCAGACTAGCTGCACCTCCACCAGCTACCCTGCAGTCTCCAAAGTACTTCAGACTAGCTGCACCTTCACCAGCTCTGAGAACACTTTCATGATCAATCATTATAAAACATATATATATATTATTCTGAAATGGACCAATCTGCACAACGACTACTTTCACTGTCTCTCACTATATTTAGATGAGAATACTTTCTACTTTCACTTGAGGGACATTTTGAATGCAGGACTTTTACTGAAACAGAGTATTCCTACACTCTGGTACTTCTACTTTTACTCAAGTACAAGATCTGAGTACTTCTACTTTTACTCAAGTATCACGCTGCAGAGGTTTCTGACGTCAACAAGCTGCTGGTCTGACCTTTGACCTTCTGCTGCGCATGTGTTAGCTGTTTCTCTGCTTCCTGTTTCCTGTTTCATCAGGTTCATGACCGACCTACTGCTCCCACTAAGCCCCTCCCCCCCCGACCCCACCCTAAACCCTCCCCCACAGGTAACCAGGTGCTAATGTCTCTATGCTAACGTCTCTGTGCTAACGTCTCTGTATGTTAGCATCTCTGTGCTAACGTCTCTGTATGTTAGCATCTCTGTGCTAACGTCTCTGTATGTTAGCATCTCTGTGCTAACGTCTCTGTATGTTAGCATCTCTGTGCTAACGTCTGTGTATGTTAGCATCTCTGTGCTAACGTCTCTGTATGTTAGCATCTCTGTGCTAACGTTTGTGCTAGCATCCGAGTTAAATCACGATCAGAGAAAATGTTTTATCGTCTCTCATTTCTGACCCTGCTGCTCTGTAACTTTTCTTTCTGCTTTAACCTGCTAACCAGCGACCTGCCCCCCCCAGCAAGCCTCTGCCCTGCGACCCCCCCGCTCAGGTACACTCACCTGTACAGTTCCTGCACAGTTTAATACAGTCTTCTTCTACTGAAGAGTTTGAAGCTGCATTTATAATGGTGACATTTCAATCATCATTTGAAAGCTGCAAATTCTTATTTGTTGTTTAATGATTTTATTTAAACGGTGGGTGAATGCTGACTTGTAGAAGTGCTTTGAGTGCAAAGACTAATGATTAATACGTCATTTACCATATATTTTCTTGATCTTGAAGTCATCAGATTTCAGTCTGAATTCATTCACTTGACTGCATAATGTTTGTACATATTCTCTCCTTTGCTCTGTTTCTATCTGCACGCAGCACTAAAAACATGTCTGAGCACGATGTTCCTGTTTAACCCTCTCTTGTACTGAATGCCCCCCCCACTAACCCCCAGCTGCTTGGAAGACCAGCTCCACCCAACAAGCCCCTCCCCCCTGACCCTGGCACACCTGCACAGGTACACCTGTTAGCACGTAGCCGATAGTTTGTAGCTTCTAACATAGAAGTTGGAACTCAGCCGCTTAAATGTAGCTGTTAGTATGAAGCCGCTTAAATGTAGTTGTTAGCATGTAGCTGCTAGTATGTAGTTGTTAGCATGTAGCTGCTAGTATGTAGCTGTTAGCATGTAGCCGAGAGTTTGTAGCTTCTAACATAGAGCTGTTGGAACTCAGCCGCTTAAATGTAGCTGTTAGCATGAAGCCGCTTAAATGTAGTTGTTAGCATGAAGCTGTTAACATGTAGTTGTTAGCATGAAGCCGCTTAAATGTAGTTGTTAGCATGTAGCTGCTAGTATGTAGTTGTTAGCATGTAGCTGCTAGTATGTAGCTGTTAGCATGAGCATGAGGTCAGGACTCCCTGGAAGAAGAGATCTTGTATCTCAATGGGACATTCCTGGATAAATAAAGGATAAATAAAATAAAATGTAGCTGCTAGTATGTAGCTGTTAGCATGTAGCCGAGAGTTTGTAGCTTTTAACATTGAGCTGTTAGAATTCAGCTACTAGAATTTAGCTGTTAGCATGTAGCTGTTGAAAAGTAGCTGTTGGCATGACACTGTTACAATGTAGCTGCTAGCATGTAGCTTCTTCATTTTATATATTTAAAAATATGATCAATTATGCAAATATTTTAATTCGGAAGAAATCTGAAGAAAAAACGTTGAATAATATTTTTTCCGAACTGAATAGCTTTCATAAGAATCATTTATCTGAATAAGGATAAGCACATTTAGTTCAGGTGAGTTTCAGGTGAGGTGATTGGATCAGACAGGTGTGGGGCCTTCAGGAACAGAAATGAGCATCGGACATTTACCCCGGCGTGTGACACGCACCTGTTCCTGTTGAGTTTCTGGGAGAGCGGGTGGGATGCAATCAGTGTCAACTTCTTCCAACTTCTTTTCGGATTTGTAGTCATCTGTTTATATATCTTTGTAAGTCAATAATATTTTAGTTTATCAATCTGATACTGCTTAAGTTCGTACAGTATCATAATTCTCTTGCTTCATTTCATTATTAGTATTATCTTTTGTGTTATTGTTTTACACGTTCGAAATAAATCAAATCAAAGTTATTACCCATGATCCTCTCCTCAGATCCCTCTCAAACCGTTGGTCCCTGTGAAGCCTCGTCTGGCCGCCCCCCCCGCCCAACCGACACGGAGCAGCTGCTAATCCAGCCGGACCCAAAAGGTGCGGGGGTCTTTGAAGTCGTTGGGACAATTATTTATTTTCAAGTTTGTTTATTTGACAAAAGAACAGGAAATATATTTTTTATTTTTAAGTAGTCTGTTTTTCTTAAAGCACATTGAAATGTAATTGAAATGTAATTGAAATATAATTGAAATGTAATTGAAATATAAAGCACAATTTGCCGACATTTGATTGATTTTCTAACTTCTAACTAAACTCCTGAGGCGATGTCCCTCTCCTCTGGTGAGCGGCCCAGCCCTTCTTATGTTTTTCTATGTGTGGCCCTCGGAGAACAAAGCTCGGACCCCCAGGTCTCTTGAAAAGGAAGGTTTAAAGTAACCTCAGGTCTCTTTCTGCAGGCGCCCCCCTCTGCGGCCCGCAGGCGCTCAGAGAGTCGACTCATCGGCGCTCTGACGGAGCGAAGACCAGCTTTAAATAAAACGTTGGTCTGTTCGCCCGAAGATGAAGATGAAGACTTTGCTTTCGTCGGATTTCTCTCACAGACTGTTGATATATATGAACGTGCCTTGCTCAGCGGCACCTCGGCAGTGATGCACAGTGCCTTATGGACCCTGAGAAGGGAATACAGACCGGGTCTCAAACTGTGGCCCCAGACCCGAGGATGATCACGGGAAATCGTTTTGAAACTACAATCAGGATTTTCTTTTTAGCAAAACAATGAAATGTAGAAAGTTTCAGACACTTTAAGGAACAGGATTATATATTATATAATCATGGAGTTTAATCTTTATGTTGCTCACGGGACTTTCCTCGGACCGCTCGGACCCTTTCCAAAACCTTCTGGGATTTTGTGAAGTTTAAAAAATGTTGAGAAGAAATTATTTTGGCTGAAAACTGACATTTTTGGGGAAACACCAATATTTGATAAAGTAATATTTAGAGGAAAAAGTTGTAATATTTCGGGGATGAAGCCATAATTATTTGAGGATGACGTTTCTATTAAAAGAGAAAGCCAGCGTTGATTTTAAAATATTATGAATTCATCTTTATCTTCTAAATATTTTGACAATTTCCTCTAAATTTTACTCCTTGCTTTTTCGTTTTGTAATATTATGACAATTCCTTTCATATATTCTGACCTTTTTCTTGCCTCCACCTAATTCTGAAATGCTAAATCCTTTTTCTTAAAATGTTTTGATTTTGTGATCTGATGTAACTTATTTTTTCTAAATAATTATCAATGTTATTGCTGAACTTTCTGCTGCAGTGATTCAAAGCCAAACTCAAAGCCAACATTTTGAGAATAAAGTCAAACTTTCAGAATATAACGCCAGATTTATTCTTGACACGATTCACCTTTTCGATCTACATTGAATTAAAGCGTCACGTAAATGCAAAAAATCCCTTTAAGAATATTTGTTTTATTAAAACGTGTGAAAGTGATGTCCGGTCAATCTATTGCTGCACAGGAAACTGCATCTTGTTTTACCTGACGATCCTCAAAGAGCTTCAGAGCAAACATGTCCCGATATTCAAGCTGGTTGTTTGGTTGATTGTTTGTTTGGTTGATTGATTGGTTGATTGATAATTGATTAGGTAAATTATTGATAAGAAGACGGACCACATTATGGGCTGAAACTATTTAAAGACTAGCTGATCAGCTCCGGGGCAGAAACCTTCAACACGGAGCTGCGGTCCTTTTTACGCAGCGGTCCAGACATCAGACGGCGACACATATTCAGTGTGCAGTTCCTCTGGCATCAGGGCAGGACATCTAGATGCTCTCCACGGTCTGACATCATGCAGTGTGCTACTTTTAAAGCAAGCAGCGATGTTTTCAAATCTGTAATCAAAAAGCTCCTCAAAAACGCAATCGAAGAACTTCCTGCCGTTGCTACGTAGGTCAAACGGTAACAACGGACTATTTTTCTTAGCGGATGCATGTCATTTAAAATCAATACAAATATGTTCTAAATCTATAAAAGCATTTCATTAATATTGGGAGTCATTCGTCAGTCGTTGCTTTGTTGAGAACGTGGCCGTGTGACGAGCGGGATAATGTGCATTATGGGTAGAAGAACCATATCCCTTACTTATCACACTTCTCCGTCAGCGAACCTTTAACTCAGGGGCGTCAAACTCAATTTCATCGCGGGCCACATCAGCATTATGGTTGCACTCAAAGGGCCGGTTGTAACTATATAAATATACATATATATAAATATATAATATATATAAAATAATGTGTTATATTACATTATTGCCTCTGAATTGGATTATTATCGGATAGGATAATGACTTAGTAATTAACTACGTCTGAAAGCAAATAATTGCAAGTCTCTTCAGTGCGCATGTCACAAAGCGAGATGCATTGTGGGACATGTAGTTTATGGGCAACGTGCTTCTGTAAAGTGGCATGTAACCTGTATAATAAACGTATTACATTCTTTGCAAGCTCTTGCGGGGCCACATAAAATGAAGTCGCGGGCCGGATGTGGCCCCCGGGCCTTGAGTTTGACACCCCTGCTTTAACCAGAAGAAACGTGGGCGAGAGACCTGAATCTGAAAAGTCATTCCGAGAAACCAAATGACTCAGAGAAAGCGTCCAAAGCCTCGTGTCTCTAAACTCATGTGCTTCGAGGACAAAGAAGACAAGAAATACAAAATAAATATCATTTTCACTGAATCTTGTCTTTTCTTACTTCACTCCTCAGGATGGAAGCATTAACATGTTCTGTGCACTGAATGCAAGGAGGGATGATCCTGTGTCTTGGTAGGTTCCCACACCCCGTCAGAGACTTCCTCTCCACCTCAAAGCGCTCACAAGGACTCACCTCTTCAGTCTGTGATTGTTTCTGTGTTGCTTGATTTTAATTTGACTTCAACTATATTTATGTGTTCTTTTCTTTTCACTATCTCTGCAAAGAGACTTCGAGCACCTGTCAAAGCGCCTACACAATAAATCTATTATTTTTATTAAATGATTAAAAACCAGACATTGGATTTTGATGCATATTTATATTTTCCGCAGAATCATTTGAACAGACGATAAACTGTTGTCTTTTAACCGCTTGTGCTTCTTTTAGGAAGCGTTCCTCCGTGTCCTCAGAGCGCCACATGTCCCCTCCCTTAAACAACGCTTTACAACATATTATTTAAATTATAAAACAAAGGGTGAGATCTTTGAACCAAGATCAGTTTCATCAGAACTGCCAACAAATATTAATTTATTTTCAGAATTTAACCCTTGAAATGCCAATTGGCTAACATGATGCTACTGATATATATATATATATATAGATATATGTGTACAAGTCTTTTAATTTCATTATAGTGTACAGTAATCGATGCCATTTCATTGATATTGTAATATCACAGCACACTCACTACACTCGCCCCTCCCTCCCCCCGCACATGCCCACACGGGCGGAACCAAAAAAAAAAGCTTAACAATATAACTTAAACAACAGAGCCATGAAAATAAACAGAACACGGAAAAGGAAAAAAAACAAGAAAAAAAAAACAGAAAAAATTAAATAATAAAACATCAAAATAAAACAAACAAATAATTATGCAATTAATGATACAATACATCGACAAAGACAACACAACTAGTATGTCCGGCCGTCAGGAGGAATAGCCACAGAATGCACCATTCCATCTCTGCTCATATCTCAGACATATTTTCCAAATAAGAAAACAATGGCGACCACAGAGCTTGAAAAATACGTCCACGATTATATTTTTCCAAGTTAATTTTCTCCAGCGGTAAAGCACGTGTTATCTGATCAATGGAAGGGCACTGCGTTCCCAGAATGCAGGGTTGTTGGTTGTTCCTAGAGTCTCTAAAGTTCAATGGGAGCCAGAGCCTTTTCTTATCAAGCTCCACATTTGTGGAATCAGCTTCCAGTTTGTGTTCGGGCGGCAGACACCCTATCCGTTTCTAAGAGTGCGCTGAAGACCTTCCTTTTAGATAAAGCTTATAGTTAGGGCTGATTAGATTCAGCCCCTAGTTTAGCTGATATAGGCTTAGTGTGTCGGGGACATCTTACTTCTTCCTTCTCTCTGTCTGTCCCTGTGTCCTCTCATGGGGACATCTTACTTCTTCCTTCTCTCTGTCTGTCCCTGTGTCCTCTCATGGGGACATCTTACTTCTTCCTTCTCTCTGTCTGTACCTGTGTCCTCTCATGGGGACATCTTACTTCTTCCTTCTCTCTGTCTGTACCTGTGTCCTCTCATGGGGACATCTTACTTCTTCCTTCTCTCTGTCTGTACCTGTGTCCTCTCATGGGGACATCTTACTTCTTCCTTCTCTCTGTCTGTACCTGTGTCCTCTCATGGGGACATCTTACTTCTTCCTTCTCTCTGTCTGTACCTGTGTCCTCTCATGGGGACATCTTCCTTCTTCCTTCTCTCCGTCTGTACCTGTGTCCTCTCATGTTCCGATTAACCCAGCTTCCCCACATGTCTTTCTTTGTGGTGTCTCTATACGCCGGGATCCGGAGTCATGGATGATCCTGCGGTCCTGTGTCCTGGATCGCGAGCGCTGGATCTTGAGTCGTGGCTGTGGTCCTGGATCATCGGTCCTGGATGGATATCCTCGTGGATTCATCTTCCTATTATACACACATGCATTTCAAACATCTGGTCTACCTATGTTGCAAATGTATTATCTTTTCAATTTACACACGGCATCTATTGCAGTCTGTCCGTCCTGGAGAGGATCCTCCTCTGCTGCTCTCCTGAGGGTTCTCCATGTTCCTTTAAACTGGGGGTTTTCTCCGGAAGTGTTCCTTGTACGATGTGAGGGTCTAAGGACAGAGGGTCTAAGGACAGAGGGTCAGAGGACAGAGGGTCTGAGGACAGAGGGTCTGAGGACAGAGGGTCTAAGGACAGAGGGTCTGAGGACAGAGGGTCTAAGGACAGAGGGTATGAGGACAGAGTGTCTAAGGACAGAGGGTCTAAGGACAGAGGGTCTGAGGACAGAGGGTCTGAGGACAGAGGGTCTAAGGACAGAGGGTCTGAGGACAGAGGGTCTGAGGACAGAGGGTCTGAGGACAGAGGGTCTAAGGACAGAGGGTCTGAGGACAGAGGGTCTAAGGACAGAGGGTCTGAGGACAGAGGGTCTGAGGACAGAGGGTCTAAGGACAGAGGGTCTGAGGACAGAGGGTCTGAGGACAGAGGGTCTGAGGACAGAGGGTCTGAGGACAGAGGGTCTAAGGACAGAGGGTCTGAGGACAGAGGGTCTAAGGACAGAGGGTCTGAGGACAGAGGGTGTCGTATTGTCATACTGATATTCTGTCCACTGAGACAAACGTAACATTTGTGTTATTGGGCTATAAATAGATATTGATTGATTGATTGATTGATTGATTGATTGAATGAGAAGTTTAAATGTTGGAGGACGTTCATTCTTCCAGAGTAAAACATTTCTTGGCAACATATGTGATTGTGATTAGTATTCTGTAATGTGGGGTTCAGTTTAAAGTCATTTCATTTAACAGGAAAACACAACAGTGAAATGATAAGTGTGTGTGCTCAGCACCAGTGACGCACAGTACGCATCAACAGGTGACCTGATCAGGCTCCGGGGGAAATGGATTACATGTAACAGGATACAAAAAAGTAACTGTATACGATCATCCATCTTCTCCGCTTCTCTGTGGTGGGGTCTCTGGGTCTCGTTCCAGCAGAGAGCCCTGAACGTTCCTGTCCCCTCATCAACCGGCTCTGACTGGGGGGTCCCAAGGCGCTCCCAGGCCAGCGAAGAGATATAATCCCTCCACCTGGTCCAGGGCCGGCCCTGACCAATTTGCCGCCCTAGTCAAGATTTTAGCTGGCGCCCCCCCCCCCCCCAAAATGCAGACACTCACTATGACTCGCGCGTGCACGGTGTGGCATGACCACCAACACAGAAAGATATGGACACAAGATGTGTGCAACTGTATTTAGTTTCCTATCCATGTGAACATGATTTAAGTGGGGGGGGGACCTCACCTCCTCTAGGGGGGTCCGGGGGCATGCTCCCCCGGGAAGACTTTTGTTTTTTATATTGAAGTTAAAAGCATCACTCTGGTGCACTTTGAGAGCAACATGAAGAGATCTACATCTCCCATCACCAGATGAAACAGAACTGGAAGAAGATTTTCTTTTTCTTTATGGATATTTTACAAATCACTCTCCTTTCAAACTGTATTCTTGTTTATTAATAACAACTTGTTTGTACTGTCAGTATTTTATACCTGTTTTTCACCTGTTCTCTTTTTGTATAACTATAATGATCATATAGAGGTGTGCCTTTACCTCACTGAGCTGAGGTTATCAGAGCCGCTCAGTCTTCCAGGAGAGAGCTCTCTAAAGCCCCCCCCCCCCCCCCCGGCCGCTTACACAGTAAATTCCAATGTTAATAAAAGCACACAGAAGCTGTGCACGTGTTTTGGGAGTTTGATTTATTTTAAATGAATACAAATACAAAATTAAAACCTATAATTGCACTAAAACCATTATTTAAAAAAAAGAACAATTTCACATAAACCTCTGGTTTTGACGGACTGGGGCAGTTCAACTTGATTTGAGGGGGGGTGTGCCATAGTTTATGGGCGCTGTACGCAATATAGGCGTAGTTCTGGTAGTATAAGATAATAAGATGTACTTTGTTGATCCAAAATCGGGAAATTGTGTTAGGACATTTATAAAAAAATATTTTTTAAATTTCTAACTTTTTTTTCTTTTTCGGCGCCCCCTATTGGTTGATGCGCCCTTAGCATTCGCCTATACTGCCTATGCCGAGGGCCGGTCCTGACCTGGTCCTAGGTCTACCCCTTGGTCTCTTCCCAGCTGGACGTGCCTGGAACACCTCCCTAGGGAGGCGCCCAGGTGGCATCCTAACTAGGTGCCCGAACCACCTCAACTGGCTCCTTTGGACGCGAAGGAGGAGCGGCTCAACTCCGAGTCCCTCCTTGATGACCGAACTCCTCCCCTCATCGCTAAGGGAGACGCCAGCCACCCTGCGGAGAAAACCATCTCGACCGCTTGTATCCGCGACCTCGTTCTTTGGGTCGAAAAGTATTCGATTACATTAAATAAGTAATCAGATTACTGTTCAACAGCATTTGTAAATGTCTAAAAAATGTTATATGAAATATCTTAGTTTCTACTTTTCAAGTAAACAACATCTTAATGTTCAATCAACCAGTGTTTATCTATAGCCCCATATTACACATGTCACATGGTCTCATGGACTTCAGAGTACAGAACATGATGTTATTTATATTCTCTGGTTTTTATTTGATATCCAATCCAAACGATATGGACAGTAATCAGGTTACTTTGATATAACATGTGACGTGTGTTGTAAGGTGTTACCGTAAGGGCCTCCCTGACAGGATGCGGATGGAGAAACCTCCGTCCACAGCGACAGGAAGTTGAGGTTTCTGAGTGTTTCTTCAGTCGCTCTCTGACAGTCGGCGCTGACAGTCGCTACGATAAGAGCTGCAGAGAAAAGTCCTCCATCTTCATCATGCCTCCGTCTCTCCTCTTCCTCCTCCTCTTCCTCCTGAGCTCCTCCGTCGCTCTGCCTCCTCCACGAACCTCCTTCCTCCTCAGTGAGTCAATGTTCTTTATTATTCTGTGTGTAGTATGTGTTTTATTTGAGTATTTATGTTCATATTGCGATCTTATATATATGAATATTGTTACCTTACGATGCATCCTTGTTTCCTCCCAATGTTGCGACGTTTCCTTACGATGTATCCTTGTTACCTTACGACCCTATGGTAAGAATGGTTGTTTGTTACCTTACGATGTTGCGTCGTTTCCTTACGATGTATCCTTGTTACCTTACGACCCTATGGTAAGAATGGTTGTTTGTTACCTTACGATGTTGCGTCGTTTCCTTACGATGTATCCTTGTTACCTTACGACCCTATGGTAAGAATGGTTGTTTGTTACCTTACGATGTATCCATGTTACCTAACGATGTTGCGTCGTTTCCTTACGATGTATCCTTGTTACCTTACGACCCATATGGTAACAATGGTCGTTTGTTACCTTACGATGTTGCGTCGTTTCCTTACGATGTATCCTTGTTACCTTACGACCCTATGGTAAGAATGGTCGTTTGTTACCTTACGATGTATCCATGTTACCTAACGATGTTGCGTCGTTTCCTTATGATGTATCCTTGTTACCTTACGACCCTATGGTAAGAATGGTTGTTTGTTACCTAACGATGTTGCGTCGTTTCCTTACGATGTATCCTTGTTACCTTACGACCCTATGGTAAGAATGGTTGTTTGTTACCTTGCGATGTTACGGTGGTGACGGTTCCTTGTTTCCCCGACAACGTGGCATTGAGCGTTACTGCGTAGTGCGCGACAGTGAACATATTCCTGGTTTGCAGAAACGTATAAAACACGGTGTTGATATTTCTGTTTTTTGCATCTTATGAATTTACCGATGTTTCGAGCGGTGGATAAACTATTTGGTTTCAGGGTCTTTTGAGAACATGTACTTGGGTTTCTTTTAGGTGAAAGCGGTAGTTTGTGGGAAAGTCTTTTAGTTCATTCACAAAAACATGTTCCAAGGTTTTTGTGAATGTACAAATATACGCATTTACGTACCACTACTATTGCGTACATTCTTATCATTAATTCCCCGCCGCCTTCAATAACCCTGATAGAAAGCTGTTTAAAACCGTAACCAGGACTACAGTTACACATTAGGAATAAAGTAAAGACACGGCTCAACAACATTTCAACGAGGAAACCTTTCCGTGTCAGACTATCTGTGAATAAACTGTGAAGGGAAAATGGAGAAGTTACAGATCCAATCTGATGCAAGTCACTTCCTGTGTGTGTGTGTGTGTGTGTGTGTGTGTGTGTGTGTCTGTGTGTGTGTGTGTGTAATCAGATCATAGTCGCTTAGCTTTTTGTCCATATGAGAAAAAGATGCATTATCACTATGTTTGTCAGAGTAAGGTTTTTTTGTTCAAACAACATTATTGACTATTTAATTTGTTATTTTACTCGTTTAGAAGTTCAACTAGAAAAGTTTTAATACTTCACAGCCTTACAACAATAACATATCAGTATGTGGTGTCTCTACTTTAAAGAGTCCTCTCCTGCTGATGTTCAGGTGTATATCAGTATGTAGTGTCTCTACTTTAAAGAGTCCTCTCCTGCTGATGTTCAGGTGTATATCAGTATGTAGTATCTCTACTTTAAAGAGTCCTCTCCTGCTGATGTTCAGGTGTATATCAGTATGTAGTGTCTCTACTTTAAAGAGTCCTCTCCTGCTGATGTTCAGGTGTATATCAGTGTGTAGTGTCTCTACTTTAAAGAGTCCTCTCCTGCTGATGTTCAGGTGTATATCAGCATGTAGTGTCTCTACTTTAAAGAGTCCTCTCCTGCTGATGTTCAGGTGTATATCAGTATGTAGTGTCTCTACTTTAAAGAGTCCTCTCCTGCTGATGCTCAGGTGTATATCAGTATGTAGTGTCTCTACTTTAAAGAGTCCTCTCCTGCTGATGTTCAGGTGTGTATCAGTATGTAGTGTCTCTACTTTAAAGAGTCCTCTCCTGCTGATGTTCAGGTGTATATCAGTATGTAGCGTCTCTACTTTAAAGAGTCCTCTCATGCTGATGTTCAGGTGTATATCAGTATGTAGTGTCTCTACTTTAAAGAGTGCTCTCCGGCTGATGTTCAGGTGTTTATCAGTATGTAGTGTCTCTACTTTAAAGAGTCCTCTCCTGCTGATGTTCAGGTGTATATCAGTATGTAGTATCTCTACTTTAAAGAGTTCTCTCCTGCTGATGTTCAGATGTATATCAGTATGTAGTGTCTCTACTTTAAAGAGTCCTCTCCTGCTGATGTTCAGGTGTATATCAGTGTGTAGTGTCTCTGCTGATGTTCAGGTGTAATCAGCATGTAGTGTCTCTACTTTAAAGAGTTCTCTCCTGCTGATGTTCAGGTGTATATCAGTATGTAGTGTCTCTACTTTAAAGAGTCCTCTCCTGCTGATGTTCAGGTGTATATCAGTATGTAGTGTCTCTACTTTAAAGAGTTCTCTCCTGCTGATGTCCAGGTGTATATCAGTATGTAGTGTCTCTACTTTAAAGAGTCCTCTCCTGCTGATGTTCAGGTGTATATCAGTGTCTCTACTTTAAAGAGTCATCTCCTGCTGATGTTCAGGTGTATATCAGTATGTAGTGTCTCTAATTTAAAGAGTCCTCTCCTGCTGATGTTCAGCTGTATATCAGTATGTAGTGTCTCTACTTTAAAGAGTCCTCTCCTGCTGATGTTCAGGTGTATATCAGTATGTAGTGTCTCTACTTTAAAGAGTCCTCTCCTGCTGATGTTCAGGTGTATGTCAGTATGTAGTGTCTCTACTTTAAAGAGTCCTCTCCTGCTGATGTTCAGCTGTATATCAGTATGTAGTGTCTCTACTTTAAAGAGTCCTCTCCTGCTGATGTTCAGGTGTATATCAGTATGTAGTGTCTCTACTTTAAAGAGTCCTCTCCTGCTGATGTTCAGGTGTATGTCAGTATGTAGTGTCTCTACTTTAAAGAGTCCTCTCCTGCTGATGTTCAGGTTTATATCAGTATGTAGTGTCTCTACTTTAAAGAGTCCTCTCCTGCTGATGTGCAGGTGTATATCAGTATGTAGTGTCTCTACTTTAAAGAGTTCTCTCCTGCTGATGTTCAGGTGTATATCAGTATGTAGTGTCTCTACTTTAAAGAGTCCTCTCATGCTGATGTTCAGGTGTATATCAGTATGTAGTGTCTCTACTTTAAAGAGTCCTCTCCTGCTGATGTGCAGGTGTATATCAGTATGTAGTGTCTCTACTTTAAAGAGTTCTCTCCTGCTGATGTTCAGGTGTATATCAGTATGTAGTGTCTCTACTTTAAAGAGTCCTCTCATGCTGATGTTCAGGTGTATATCAGTATGTAGTGTCTCTACTTTAAAGAGTCCTCTCCTGCTGATGTTCAGGTGTATATCAGTATGTAGTGTCTCTACTTTAAAGAGTCCTCTCCTGCTGATGTTCAGGTGTATATCAGTATGTAGTATCTCTACTTTAAAGAGTTCTCTCCTGCTGATGTTCAGATGTATATCAGTATGTAGTGTCTCTACTTTAAAGAGTCCTCTCCTGCTGATGTTCAGGTGTATATCAGTATGTAGTGTCTCTACTTTAAAGAGTCCTCTCCTGCTGATGTTCAGGTGTATATCAGTATGTAGCGACTCTACTTTAAAGAGTCCTCTCCTGCTGATGTTCAGGTGTATATCAGTATGTAGTGTCTCTACTTTAAAGAGTCCTCTCCTGCTGATGTTCAGGTGTATATCAGTATGTAGTGTCTCTACTTTAAAGAGTCCTCTCCTGCTGATGTTCAGGTGTATATCAGTATGTAGTATCTCTACTTTAAAGAGTTCTCTCCTGCTGATGTTCAGATGTATATCAGTATGTAGTGTCTCTACTTTAAAGAGTCCTCTCCTGCTGATGTTCAGGTGTATATCAGTGTGTAGTGTCTCTGCTGATGTTCAGGTGTATATCAGCATGTAGTGTCTCTACTTTAAAGAGTTCTCTCCTGCTGATGTTCAGGTGTATATCAGTATGTAGTGTCTCTACTTTAAAGAGTCCTCTCCTGCTGATGTTCAGGTGTATATCAGTATGTAGTGTCTCTACTTTAAAGAGTTCTCTCCTGCTGATGTCCAGGTGTATATCAGTATGTAGTGTCTCTACTTTAAAGAGTCCTCTCCTGCTGATGTTCAGGTGTATATCAGTGTCTCTACTTTAAAGAGTCATCTCCTGCTGATGTTCAGGTGTATATCAGTATGTAGTGTCTCTAATTTAAAGAGTCCTCTCCTGCTGATGTTCAGCTGTATATCAGTATGTAGTGTCTCTACTTTAAAGAGTCCTCTCCTGCTGATGTTCAGGTGTATATCAGTATGTAGTGTCTCTACTTTAAAGAGTCCTCTCCTGCTGATGTTCAGGTGTATGTCAGTATGTAGTGTCTCTACTTTAAAGAGTCCTCTCCTGCTGATGTTCAGCTGTATATCAGTATGTAGTGTCTCTACTTTAAAGAGTCCTCTCCTGCTGATGTTCAGGTGTATATCAGTATGTAGTGTCTCTACTTTAAAGAGTCCTCTCCTGCTGATGTTCAGGTGTATGTCAGTATGTAGTGTCTCTACTTTAAAGAGTCCTCTCCTGCTGATGTTCAGGTTTATATCAGTATGTAGTGTCTCTACTTTAAAGAGTCCTCTCCTGCTGATGTGCAGGTGTATATCAGTATGTAGTGTCTCTACTTTAAAGAGTTCTCTCCTGCTGATGTTCAGGTGTATATCAGTATGTAGTATCTCTACTTTAAAGAGTCCTCTCATGCTGATGTTCAGGTGTATATCAGTATGTAGTGTCTCTACTTTAAAGAGTCCTCTCCTGCTGATGTGCAGGTGTATATCAGTATGTAGTGTCTCTACTTTAAAGAGTTCTCTCCTGCTGATGTTCAGGTGTATATCAGTATGTAGTGTCTCTACTTTAAAGAGTCCTCTCATGCTGATGTTCAGGTGTATATCAGTATGTAGTGTCTCTACTTTAAAGAGTCCTCTCCTGCTGATGTTCAGGTGTATATCAGTATGTAGTGTCTCTACTTTAAAGAGTCCTCTCCTGCTGATGTTCAGGTGTATATCAGTATGTAGTATCTCTACTTTAAAGAGTTCTCTCCTGCTGATGTTCAGATGTATATCAGTATGTAGTGTCTCTACTTTAAAGAGTCCTCTCCTGCTGATGTTCAGGTGTATATCAGTATGTAGTGTCTCTACTTTAAAGAGTCCTCTCCTGCTGATGTTCAGGTGTATATCAGTATGTAGTGACTCTACTTTAAAGAGTCCTCTCCTGCTGATGTTCAGGTGTATATCAGTATGTAGTGTCTCTACTTTAAAGAGTCCTCTCCTGCTGATGTTCAGGTGTATATCAGTATGTAGTGTCTCTACTTTAAAGAGTTCTCTCCTGCTGATGTTCAGGTGTATATCAGTATGTAGTATCTCTACTTTAAAGAGTCCTCTCCTGCTGATGTTCAGGTGTATATCAGTATGTAGTGTCTCTACTTTAAAGAGTTCTCTCCTGCTGATGTTCAGGTGTATATCAGTATGTAGTGTCTCTACTTTAAAGAGTTATCTCCTGCTGATGTCCAAGTGTATATCAGTATGTAGTGTCTCTACTTTAAAGAGTTCTCTCCTGCTGATGTTCAGCTGTATATCAGTATGTAGTGTCTCTACTTTAAAGAGTCATCTCCTGCTGATGTTCAGGTGTATATCAGTATGTAGTATCTCTACTTTAAAGAGTTCTCTCCTGCTGATGTCCAGGTGTATATCAGTATGTAGTGTCTCTACTTTAAAGAGTCCTCTCCTGCTGATGTTCAGGTGTATATCAGTATGTAGTGTCTCTACTTTAAAGAGTCCTCTCCTGCTGATGTTCAGGTGTATATCAGTATGTAGTGTCTCTACTTTAAAGAGTCATCACCTGCTGATGTTCAGGTGTATATCATTACGTAGTGTCTCTACTTTAAAGAGTCCTCTCCTCCTTTAAAGCTGCAGCACCTCTTCTCACCCTCTGACGGAAACCAGAGCTAGTTCAGAGTGTTTGTGGTCAGAGATATCGTGTGAGGAGCCAGCAGCACCTCCTGCTCCGACTGAAGCTGGCACAGGAAGTGACCACGTGTTGCATTATATGTTCCTCTCAACGGTTCGTCACGTTTCTCTTTGTGCAGAATATACATCCTTATATTGATGCATTAAAGTGTTCAGCACTTGTAAGGCTGCAGCTGGTACAGGTGGAGCTGCAGCTGGTTCAGGTGGAGCTCCTATTAACTCTCTAGTCGATACACATGAACATGTATTCATCTGACTCTGTAGAGGAACTAAGGCGTCAGATCAATGCCGTGCAGAACGGAGAACAGTCTTCACCTCTGAGATGTAGTTCTTCTGTACTCGGGTGAAGTACTGCCATGCGTCGTGAATCTGGAAAGAAATGTGGACACGTGGAAACAGTGTGAGATACGGTGTTCATGAACTCATGAAACTCCCCCTCGGCACGAAACCCGTCAGTCAGCGAGGAACGAGAAGTGCCGACCGACAGCTCCGTACACAGGGTGACGAACCCTGTGATGCATGACAGAGGGCGATTACGGTGTGACTACTACCATCGAGTATATGTGTAGTACACATTACAGAGGGCTATCACAGTGTGACTACTACCATCGAGTATATGTGTAGTACACATTACAGAGGGCGATCACAGTGTGACTACTACCATCGAGTATATGTGTAGTACACATTACAGAGGGCGATCACAGTGTGAATACTACCATCGAGTATATATGTAGTACACATTACAGAGGGCGATCACAGTGTGACTACTACCATCGAGTATATGTAGTACACATTACAGAGGGCGATCACAGTGTGACTACTACCATCGAGTATATGTAGTGCACATTACAGAGGGCGATCACAGTGTGAATACTACCATCGAGTATATGTGTAGTACACATTACAGAGGGCGATCACAGTGTGAATACTACCATCGAGTATATATGTAGTACACATTACAGAGGGCGATCACAGTGTGACTACTACCATCGAGTATATGTGTAGTACACATTACAGAGGGCGATCACGGTGTGACTACTACCATCGAGTATATGTGTAGTACACATTACAGAGGGCGATCACGGTGTGACTACTACCATCGAGTATATGTGTAGTACACATTACAGAGGGCGATCACGGTGTGACTACTACCATCGAGTATATGTGTAGTACACATTACAGAGGGCGATCACGGTGTGACTACTACCATCGAGTATATGTGTAGTACACATTACAGAGGGCGATCACGGTGTGACTACTACCATCGAGTATATGTGTAGTACACATTACAGAGGGCGATCACGGTGTGACTACTACCATCGAGTATATGTGTAGTACACATTACAGAGGGCGATCACGGTGTGAATACTACCATCGAGTATATGTGTAGTACACATTACAGAGGGCGATCACGGTGTGAATACTACCATCGAGTATATGTGTAGTACACATTACAGAGGGCGATCACGGTGTGAATACTACCATCGAGTATATGTGTAGTGCACATTACAGAGGGCGATCACGGTGTCAATACTACCATCGAGTATATGTGTAGTGCACATTACAGAGGGCGATCACGGTGTGACTACTACCATCGAGTATATGTGTAGTACACATTACAGAGGGCGATCACGGTGTGAATACTACCATCGAGTATATGTGTAGTACACATTACAGAGGGCGATCACGGTGTGACTACTACCATCGAGTATATGTGTAGTACACATTACAGAGGGCGATCACGGTGTGAATACTACCATCGAGTATATGTGTAGTACACATTACAGAGGGCGATCACGGTGTGAATACTACCATCGAGTATATGTGTAGTGCACATTACAGAGGGCGATCACGGTGTCAATACTACCATCGAGTATATGTGTAGTGCACATTACAGAGGGCGATCACGGTGTGAATACTACCATCGAGTATATGTGTAGTACACATTACAGAGGGCGATCACGGTGTGACTACTACCATCGAGTATATGTGTAGTACACATTACAGAGGGCGATCACGGTGTGAATACTACCATCGAGTATATGTGTAGTACACATTACAGAGGGCGATCACGGTGTGAATACTACCATCGAGTATATGTGTAGTACACATTACAGAGGGCGATCACGGTGTGAATACTACCATCGAGTATATGTGTAGTGCACATTACAGAGGGCGATCACGGTGTCAATACTACCATCGAGTATATGTGTAGTGCACATTACAGAGGGCGATCACGGTGTGAATACTACCATCGAGTATATGTGTAGTACACATTACAGAGGGCGGACCCGTATCCAGGAACCTGGACCCGTATCCAGGCACCTGGACCCGTATCCAGGAACCTGGACCCGTATCCAGGCACCTGGACCCGTATCCAGGAACCTGGACCCGTATCCAGGCACCTGGACCCGTATCCAGGAACCTGGACCCGTATCCAGGAACCTGGACCCGTATCCAGGCACCTGGACCCGTATCCAGGAACCTGGACCCGTATCCAGGCACCTGGACCCGTATCCAGGAACCTGGACCAGTATCCAGGAACCTGGACCCGTATCCGGGAACCTGGACCCGTATCCGGGAACCTGGACCCGTATCCAGGCTCTGGGTCTGAGGCTGTGAGAGTCACAAACTGGAGCAGATCTGGCTCATATGAACAGTGGAAGCTTTCCTAAAATGGCTTTATACATTAATAAAAACCAATGCTGCACATAGGCGGATTTTGTGGGGGGGGCAGGGGGGGCATTTCCCCCCCCCCTAGTGGCTGAAATATATTACAGCATTACTACGTCGAAAACTGTTCCAATACAAATATTTCGTATATCAATATTTTAATAAGGTAGGACACTGGTTAATAATATTGTAGAGTGTTCAAGTAACCAAGTTGTGTTCGTATTGTGCGGTGAGCGCTGGCTTTAATGCTACTGTATCCGTATGTAGCGTCCCACGCGATAGTTGGGACTGTGTACTGACTTCAGTAAAAAAGGTTTGCAGGGTCTTATTTCACAGACAAAGACTACATACAGATTTCATGTAGCGTGAGTTATTAAAATGAATAAATGTGACCGTCTGCTTTTAGCCCTCAGACCGTGAGACGACTTTCTGATCTCGATCTCATCGTCTCGTCTCTGTTCACGCGCGTGAGATCAGAAAAAGACCCACTTCCTGTGAAAGCTGGTATCCTCACTTCTGACCTGGTCTCTGTTCTCGCTGTACACTCAGAGAACAACCGCACAATATTAATATCCAGCGCTTTCTGGTAGGGTGCATGCTGGGAAGGCTTTTCTGGTTCAAGATCTCATGATAAAACCTGCAGCATGTGGTTAGAGCTTTGCTGCTGTCAAGGTCAGCTATTCCCCTCTGTCTCAGCCCTGTTCAGAGGCGGGAAGTAGTACAAATACTTTGTTACTGTACTTAAATGCATTTGTCTGGTATCAGTACTTTACTCCACTACTTATTTTTCTGACCACTTTTTACTTTCTACTTCTTACATGTTGAAACCAAATACCTGTACTTTCTACTTCTTACATGTTGAAACCAAATACCTGTACTTCTACTTCTAATGTGAACCAATACCTGTACTTCTACTTCTACATGTTGAAACCAAATACCTGTACTTTCTACTTCTTACATGTTGAAACCAAATACCTGTACTTTCTACTTCTTACATGTTGAAACCAAATACCTGTACTTTCTACTTCTCACATGTTGAACTCAAATACCTGTACTTTCTACTTCTCACATGTTGAACTCAAATACCTGTACTTTCTACTTCTTACATGTTGAACACAAATACCTGTACTTTCTACTTCTTACACGTTGAACTCAAATACCTGTACTTTCTACTTCTTACATGTTGAACACTAATACCTGTATTTTCTACTTCTTACATGTTGAACTCAAATACCTGTACTTTCTACTTCTTACACGTTGAACACAAATACCTGTATTTTCTACTTCTTACATGTTGAACTCAAATACCTGTACTTTCTACTTCTTACACGTTGAACACAAATACCTGTACTTTCTACTTCTGAAATGTTGAACTCAAATACCTGTACTTTCTACTTCTTACATGTTGAACACAAATACCTGTACTTTCTACTTCTTACACATTGAACACAAATACCTGTACTTTCTACTTCTTACATGTTGAACACAAATACCTGTACTTTCTACTTCTTACACATTGAACACAAATACCTGTACTTTCTAATTCTTACATGTTGAATACAAATACCTGTACTTTCTACTTCTCTCATGTTGAACTCAAATACCTGTACTTTCTACTTCTTACATGTTGAACACAAATACCTGTACTTTCTACTTCTCACATGTTGAACACAAATACCTGTACTTTCTACTTCTCTCATGTTGAACTCAAATACCTGTACTTTCTACTTCTTACATGTTGAACTCAAATACCTATACTTTCTACTTCTCTCATGTTGAACTCAAATACCTGTACTTTCTACTTCTCACATGTTGAACTCAAATACCTGAACTTTCTACTTCTTACATGTTGAACTCAAATACCTGTACTTTCTACTTCTCTCATGTTGAACTCAAATACCTATACTTTCTACTTCTCTCATGTTGAACTCAAATACCTGTACTTTCTACTTCTCACATGTTGAACACAAATACCTGTACTTTCTACTTCTTACATGTTGAACACAAATACCTGTACTTTCTACTTCTGAAATGTTGAACTCAAATACCTGTACTTTCTACTTCTTACATGTTGAACACAAATACCTGTACTTTCTACTTCTTACACATTGAACACAAATACCTGTACTTTCTACTTCTTACATGTTGAACACAAATACCTGTACTTTCTACTTCTTACACATTGAACACAAATACCTGTACTTTCTAATTCTTACATGTTGAATACAAATACCTGTACTTTCTACTTCTCTCATGTTGAACTCAAATACCTGTACTTTCTACTTCTTACATGTTGAACTCAAATACATGTACTTTCTACTTCTCTCATGTTGAACCCAAATACCTGTACTTTCTACTTCTTACATGTTGAACTCAAATACCTGTACTTTCTACTTCTCTCATGTTGAACTCAAATACCTGTACTTTCTACTTCTCTCATGTTGAACTCAAATACCTGTACTTTCTACTTCTCACATGTTGAACCCAAATACCTGTACTTTCTACTTCTCACATGTTGAACTCAAATACCTGTACTTTCTACTTCTTACATGTTGAACCCAAATACCTGTACTTTCTACTTCTTACATGTTGAACACAAATACCTGTACTTTCTACTTCTTACATGTTGAACCCAAATACCTGTACTTTCTACTTCTCACATGTTGAACTCAAATACCTGTACTTTCTACTTCTTACATGTTGAACCCAAATACCTGTACTTTCTACTTCTTACATGTTGAACACAAATACCTGTACTTTCTACTTCTTACATGTTGAATTCAAATACATGTACTTTGTACTTCTCTCATGTTGAACCCAAATACCTCTACTTTCTACTTCTTACATGTTGAACTCAAATACCTGTACTTTCTACTTCTTACATGTTGAACTCAAATACCTGTACTTTCTACTTCTTACATGTTGAACCCAAATACCTGTACTTTCTACTTCTTACATGTTGAACTCAAATACCTGTACTTTCTACTTCTTACATGTTGAACACAAATACCTGTACTTTCTACTTCTTACATGTTGAACACAAATACCTGTACTTTCTACTTCTTACATGTTGAACACAAATACCTGTACTTTCTACTTCTTACATGTTGAACCCAAATACCTGTACTTTCTACTTCTTACATGTTGAACACAAATACCTGTACTTTCTACTTCTTACATGTTGAACTCAAATACCTGTATTTTCTACTTCTTACATGTTGAACTCAAATACCTGTACTTTCTACTTCTTACATGTTGAACTCAAATACCTGTACTTTCTACTTCTTACATGTTGAACTCAAATACCTGTTCTTACTTCTGAAGTTTAGTCAGTACTTCTACTTTCACCAGAGTATTTTTAAACACGAGTATCTGTACTTCTACTTGAGTAAAGGATGTGTGTACTCTTGCCATCTCTGCCTGTTAAACTGTGTGTGTGTGTGTGTGTGTGTGTGTGTGTGTGTGTGTGTTCAGACTCTGCAGAGCGCCCCCTGGTCCTCTTCCGATCCCCCGACCTCTTGAACAGCACGACTTTGTTGCTAAGCGACGACGGCTCCACGCTGTTCGTCGGGGCTCGAGACGCTGTGTTCTCATTGGACGTCAGCCAGAGTGATGTCATCAGCCTGAAGAGAAAGGTGAGCCCTGTCTACTATATCCCCCATGATGCTTTGCGGTGATGATGGATGTTTAGTGTTTCTCTTTCTGTCTCCAGGTGGAGTGGCGTCCGTCTCAGAGTGAAATCACCGAGTGTCAGAATAAAGGGAAGGACGCTGAGGTGATTACAACCTTTACTAAGTGATAATATATTTACGTGTTTAACAACAAATACTTCTGCAAAAGATATAACAGACTTTCTGGTCCCTGAGCGAATAACCCCGGGCCGGTTGTTTTCTCATCTTAAGTACAACATTCATCCCTTAAATAAAAACACCTTAAATTCAGGTGTCTCTTAAAGTCTTAGTTAAGGGATCCTTTAAATAAAAACACCTTAAGTTCAGGTGTCTCTTAAGGTCTCAGCTAATGGTTCCTTTAAATAAAAACACCTTAAGTTCAGGTGTCTCTTAAGGTCTTAGTTAAGGGTTCCTTTAGATAAAAACACCTTAAGTTCAGGTGTCTCTTAAGGTCTCAGTTAATGGTTCCTTTGAATAAAAACACCTTAAGTTCAGGTGTCTCTTAAGGTCTCAGTTAAGGGTTCCTTTAGATAAAAATACCTTAAGTTCAGGTGTCTCTTAAAGTCTTAGTTAAGGGTTCCTTTAGATAAAAGCACCTTAACTTCAGGTGTCTCTTAAGGTCTTAGTTAAGGGTTCCTTTAGATAAAAACACCTTAAGTTCAGGTGTCTCTTAAGGTCTTAGTTAAGGGTTCCTTTAAATAAAAGCACCTTAAGTTCAGGTGTCTCTTAAGGTCTCAGTTAAGGGTTCCTTTAGATAAAAACACCTTAAGTTCAGGTGTCTCTTAAGGTCTTAGTTAAGGGTTCCTTTAGATAAAAACACCTTAAGTTCAGGTGTCTCTTAAGGTCTTAGTTAAGGGTTCCTTTAGATAAAAACACCTTAAGTTCAGGTGTCTCTTAAGGTCTTAGTTAAGGGTTCCTTTAGATAAAAACACCTTAAGTTCAGGTGTCTCTTAATGTCTTAGTTAAGGGTTCCTTTAAATAAAAACACCTTAAGTTCAGGTGTCTCTTAAGGTCTTAGTTAAGGGTTCCTTTAGATAAAAACACCGTAAGTTCAGGTGTCTCTTAAAGTCAGTTAAGGGTTCCTTTAGATAAAACACCTTAAGTTCAGGTGTCTCTTAAAGTCTCAGTTAATGGTTCCTTTAGATAAAAACACCTTAAGTTCAGGTGTCTCTTAAAGTCTCAGTTAATGGTTCCTTTAGATAAAAACACCTTAAGTTCAGGTGTCTCTTAAAGTCTCAGTTAAGGGTTCCTTTAGATAAAAGCACCTTAAGTTCAGGTGTCTCTTAAGGTCTTAGTTAAGGGTTTCTTTAAATAAAAACACCTTAAGTTCAGGTGTCTCTTAAGGTCTCAGTTAAGGGTTCCTTTCGATAAAAACACCTTAAGTTCAGGTGTCTCTTAAAGTCTCAGCTAATGGTTCCTTTAGATAAAAACACCTTAAGTTCAGGTGTCTCTTAAAGTCTTAGTTAAGGGTTCCTTAACACTTAGTTCTAGTTAGGTCTTAGATAAAACACCTTAAGTTCAGGTGTCTCTTAAAGTCTCAGCTAATTGTTCCTTTAAATAAAAACACCTTAAGTTCAGGTGTCTCTTAAGGTCTTAGTTAAGAGTTCCTTTAGATAAAAACACCTTAAGTTCAGGTGTCTCTTAAGGTCTTAGTTAAGGGTTCCTTTAGATAAAAATACCTTAAGTTCAGGTGTCTCTTAAAGTCTTAGTTAAGGGTTCCTTTGAATAAAAACACCTTAAGTTCAGGTGTCTCTTAAAGTCTTAGTTAAGAGTTCCTTTAGATAAAAATACCTTAAGTTCATGTGTCTCTTAAAGTCTCAGCTAATGGTTCCTTTAGATAAAAACACCTTAAGTTCAGGTGTCTCTTAAGGTCTTAGTTAAGGGTTCCTTTAGATAAAAACACCTTAAGTTCAGGTGTCTCTTAAAGTCTTAGTTAAGAGTTCCTTTAGATAAAAATACCTTAAGTTCAGGTGTATCTTAAAGTTAAGGGTTCCTTTGAATAAAAACACCTTAAGTTCAGGTGTCTCTTAAAGTCTTAGTTAAGGGTTCCTTTAGATAAAAACACCTTAAGTTCAGGTGTCTCTTAAAGTCTCAGTTAAGGGTTCCTTTAGATAAAAACTGCTTAAGTTCAGGTGTCTCTTAAGGTCTTAGTTAAGGGTTCATTTAGATAAAAACACATTAAGTTCAGGTGTCTCTTAAGGTCTCAGCTAATGGTTCCTTTAGATAAAAACACCTTAAGTTCAGGTGTCTCTTAAAGTCTTAGTTAAGAGTTCCTTTAGATAAAAACACCTTAAGTTAAGGTGTCTCTTAAGGTCTTAGTTAAGAGTTCCTTTAGATAAAAATACCTTAAGTTCAGGTGTCTCTTAATGTCTTAGTTAAGAGTTCCTTTAGATAAAAATACCTTAAGTTCAGGTGTCTCTTAAGGTCTCAGGTAATGGTTCCTTTAGATAAAAACACCTTAAGTTCAGGTGTCTCCTAAGGTCTCAGCTAATGGTTCCTTTAGATAAAAACACCTTAAGTTCAGGTGTCTCTTAATGTCTCAGCTTATGGTTCCTTTCGATAAAAACACCTTAAGTTCAGGTGTCTCTTAAGGTCTCAGTTAAGGGTTCCTTTAGATAAAAAACACCTTAAGTTCAGGTCTCTCTTAAGGTCTCAGTTAATGGTTCCTTTGAATAAAAACACCTTAAGTTCAGGTGTCTCTTAAAGTCTTAGTTAAGAGTTCCTTTAGATAAAAACACCTTAAGTTAAGGTGTCTCTTAAGGTCTTAGTTAAGAGTTCCTTTAGATAAAAATACCTTAAGTTCAGGTGTCTCTTAATGTCTTAGTTAAGAGTTCCTTTAGATAAAAATACCTTAAGTTCAGGTGTCTCTTAAGGTCTTAGTTAAGGGTTCCTTTAGATTATTTTTTATCTGTATCTGTACTTCTACTCGAATACAGGATGTATGTAGTTTTGCCATCTCTGGTCCCTGTGTCTCTCATGTTGTCCTCTCTCAGGTTGACTGTCCTAACCTCATGTTGTCCTCTCTCAGGTTGACTGGCCTAGCCTCATGTTGTCCTCTCTCAGGTTGACTGTCCTAGCCTCATGTTGTCCTCTCTCAGGTTGACTGTCCTAACCTCATGTTGTCCTCTCTCAGGTTGACTGTCCTAACCTCATGTTGTCCTCTCTCAGGTTGACTGTCCTAGCCTCATGTTGTCCTCTCTCAGGTGGACTGTCCTAACCTCATGTTGTCCTCTCTCATGTGGACTGTCCTAACCTCATGTTGTCCTCTCTCAGGTTGACTGGCCTAGCCTCATGTTGTCCTCTCTCAGGTGGACTGTCCTAACCTCATGTTGTCCTCTCTCAGGTTGACTGTCCTAACCTCATGTTGTCCTCTCTCAGGTTGACTGTCCTAGCCTCATGTTGTCCTCTCTCAGGTTGACTGTCCTAACCTCATGTTGTCCTCTCTCAGGTTGACTGTCCTAACCTCATGTTGTCCTCTCTCAGGTTGACTGTCCTAACCTCATGTTGTCCTCTCTCAGGTTGACTGTCCTAACCTCATGTTGTCCTCTCTCAGGTTGACTGTCCTAACCTCATGTTGTCCTCTCTCAGGTTGACTGTCCTAGCCTCATGTTGTCCTCTCTCAGGTTGACAGTCCTAACCTCATGTTGTCCTCTCTCAGGTGGACTGTCCTAACCTCATGTTGTCCTCTCTCAGGTTAACTGTCCTAACCTCATGTTGTCCTCTCTCAGGTGGACTGTCCTAACCTCATGTTGTCCTCTCTCAGGTTGACTGTCCTAACCTCATGTTGTCCTCTCTCAGGTGGACTGTCCTAACTTCGTGAGCGTCCTCTCTCAGGTTGACTGTCCTAACCTCATGTTGTCCTCTCTCAGGTGGACTGTCCTAACCTCATGTTGTCCTCTCTCAGGTTGACTGTCCTAACCTCATGTTGTCCTCTCTCAGGTGGACTGTCCTAACTTCGTGAGCGTCCTCTCTCAGGTGGACTGTCCTAACCTCATGTTGTCCTCTCTCAGGTGGACTGTCCTAACCTCATGTTGTCCTCTCTCAGGTGGACTGTCCTAACTTCGTGAGCGTCCTCTCTCAGGTGAACTCGTCTCACCTGTACGTCTGCGGCAGCTTCGCCTTCAGCCCCCACGACGCCTTCATCGTACGTGAATCACTGAAACTCACTTTCATTTCTGCTTCAGTAACGCTGGTGGTGGAAAATAACCACGTGTAGTTCCTCAAGTACTGTGTATTATTTAACTTTGTGGAAAGGTAAATATAAGATCTGATTACTTCTACTTTTACTCAAGAACAAGATCTGAGTACTTCTACTTTTACTCAAGAACAAGATCTGAGTACTTCTACTTTTACTAAAGTACAATATCTGAGTACTTCTACTTTTACTAAAGTACAAGATCTGAGTACTTCTACTTTTACTCTAGTACAAGATCAGAGTACTTCTACTTTTACTCAAGAACAAGATCTGAGTACTTCTACTTTCACTAAAGTACAAGATCTGAGTACTTCTACTTTTACTCTAGTACAAGATCTGAGTACTTATACTTTTACTCTAGTACAAGTCGACATCTGAGTACTTACTGTATATCACTGACTGATATAAATGATGGATCTTCCAGTGACTCTGTGACTCTGCGACTCTGCGACTCAGCGACTCTGCGACTCTAAGACTCAGCGACTCTAAGACTCTGCGACTCAGCGACTCAGCGACTCTGCGACTCTGCGACTCAGCGACTCAGCGACTCTGCGACTCAGCGACTCAGCGACTCTGCGACTCAGCGACTCTGCGACTCTGCGACTCAGCGACTCAGCGACTCTGCGACTCAGCGACTCAGCGACTCTGCGACTCAGCGACTCAGCGACTCTGCGACTCTGCGACTCTGCGACTCAGCGACTCAGCGACTCTGCGACTCTGCGACTCAGCGACTCAGCGACTCAGCGACTCAGCGACTCTGCGACTCAGCGACCCTGTGACTCTGCGACTCAGCGACTCTGCGACTCAGCGACTCAGCGGACTCTGCGACTCTGCGACTCTGCGACTCAGCGACTGACTCTGCGACTCAGCGACTCTGCGACTCTGCGACTCAGCGACTCTGCGACTCAGCGACTCTGCGACTCAGCGACTCTGCGACTCAGCGACTCTGCGACTCTGCGACTCAGCGACTCTGTGACTCTGTGACTCTGCGACTCTGCGACTCAGAGACTCTGTTGTGACTCTGTGACTCAGCGACTCAGTGACTCTGCGACTCAGCGACTCTGCGACTCTGCGACTCAGCGACTCTGCGACTCTGCGACTCAGCGACTCAGCGACTCTGCGACTCAGCGACCCTGTGACTCTGCGACTCAGCGACTCTGCGACTCAGCGACTCAGCGACTCTGCGACTCTGCGACTCTGCGACTCAGCGACTCTGCGACTCAGCGACTGACTCTGCGACTCAGCGACTCTGCGACTCAGCGACTCTGCGACTCAGCGACTCTGCGACTCTGCGACTCAGCGACTCTGCGACTCAGCGACTCTGCGACTCAGCGACTCTGCGACTCTGCGACTCGACCTGTGACTCTGTGACTCTGCGACTCTGCGACTCAGCGACTCTGTTGTGACTCTGTGACTCAGCGACTCAGTGACTCTGCGACTCAGCGACTCTGCGACTCTGCGACTCAGCGACTCTGCGACTCTGCGACTCAGCGACTCAGCGACTCTGCGACTCAGCGACCCTGTGACTCTGCGACTCAGCGACTCTGCGACTCAGCGACTCAGCGACTCTGCGACTCTGCGACTCTGCGACTCAGCGACTCTGCGACTCAGCGACTGACTCTGCGACTCAGCGACTCTGCGACTCAGCGACTCTGCGACTCAGCGACTCTGCGACTCTGCGACTCAGCGACTCTGCGACTCAGCGACTCTGCGACTCAGCGACTCTGCGACTCTGCGACTCAGCGACTCTGCGACTCAGCGACTCTGCGACTCAGCGACTCTGCGACTCTGCGACTCAGCGACTCTGTGACTCTGCGACTCTGCGACTCAGCGACTCTGTGACTCTGTGATTGGTCTTCAGGACGCAGAAAGCTTCTCTCTGGTTGGACTCGTCGATGCGAAAGCTAAGCTACGCTGTCCGTTCAGCCCGCTGCAGAGAAACAGCGCCCTCACCGTGGGTCAGTCTGAACGCCCCTTCCTAAAGATTCATACACATTAACATCATGAAGAGCAACAGAGAATGATTCCTCTCCAAAGCGTTCTGACCTGAGGCCTGTACTACGAAGCCTGTTCAACGTACCCTGGATATGTTTGAGTCACAGACTGGATGCAGAAGCATTATTTTAACAACACGTTGAGTTGAGGAAACGCTGAGTCAGATGTAATGAAAGTCAGACGGTGTGTTAGACGGGCAGTGATATCATGAACCTGTAAACCGGCTAACTGACACACATCCAGGTGGAACCGGCTCGTCGAACAGGCCTCGGCTCTCTGACGCAGGTTTAGAGACGCTTCATGAAATCAAAGTTGATTTGAGGTCGTGTTCAACGTATCGTGGTTCTCTGCGCAGACGGAGAGCTTTTCACCGCCTCGACCACCGACTTCAGAGGAGAACGAGCTCAGATCTCCAGACACTTCAGCCGGGGGGGGCAGGACGTCAGCCAGGACACCTCCATCGCCCTGCTGCAGGGTGAGAGGCAGCACAAATAACAACAACAACAACAACAACAACAACAACAACAACAACTGTAACAGGATGTGTATTTTGTCAATTGTGTAATTTCTTAATTTGTTTTAATCTTTAATATGTGTATACTTTACGAATAAAGGTATTCTGAATAATAAAAATAATAATAACAATTATTATAATAATAATAATATAATGATAACAATTATAATAATAATACATAATAGTAATACATATTATAATAATAAATACAATAATAATAATAATAATAAGAACACATTATAATTATTATAACAACATTATAATAAAACTAATAAGTTAAATAAATATACAAATAAATGTAAACTATAATAATAACAAAATAGCAATAATAATATTTGTAATGTTGAAACAATAAATAAATAATTACATTAGTAAATAATTATAATAACAATAATAAATGAATACATTCAAAGTTTGATTTGTTGAGGTTTTTGTTTAATAGAATGCTGATTTTAAAGACGAGAGGTTTCAGACAGCTCAACTTCCTGTTTCCTATCAGCGATAATTCACTTCCTCTTTTAGCCGAACAAAAAATACAATGTCTGGAAGAACTTCTCACTTCTGTGTTTCTTTACATTTGATCCTGTTTCTAAAACTCTGCGTATTTTAAATGTCAAGCTGAACAAAAATCCGGCTGTCCCATAAACTGAAGGTGTCAATTTAAATGGAAAAAGTCCCAACTCACAACGTGAAAAAAAGAATGTGACAAAAGTAGTAATCTGAACAAATCTGGGATTTTGAGGAAAAAAACTGAATTTTGAGGAAAAAAATCAGGATTCTGAAAAAAGTCAGAATTTGGAGAAATAAACCCTGAATTTGGGCAAAAATGTGGGAATCTGAAAATAATCCCAAATTGGAAAAATTGGAGAATATGGAGAGAACAGAACGGATTTCTTGAAAATCTTGGAAAAATATCAAATTCTGAGGAAAGAAAATATATATTCTAAAAAAATAATCGGTATGGATGAGTAACACCTGCGTCACTTCCGGGCGACAAATACGGAACACTTTTGGGGGAAAACAAAGCTGTCATTCGATTGGCGGTCGATACACATTCTGAAGTTTTAGCCAATCGATCAGACATTTTTGAAAACCGTGGGTTTGTGGATCCTCAAAGAGCCCGATCACGAGGTCAGGCAAACTATTACATTCAATCATTGGAAATCGACGATCGGGCTCGATATATGGTTAAATTAAAATCAGTAGGCGAGGCTGTTTCTCTCATGAGCGAGGCGGAACATAATAGTTGTATCAGCCAACAAGCTGCTGGGTCGTTTATTGCTCCTCAAACATTAAAACAGATCCAGAGTTCAGTGTTTCTGAACTTCCTCTAAGAACAGAAGAGCTCTGTGGCTTCAGGCTCGATCGCCGTTCAGATGACAGCGTTGGTTCCCCCAAAAGTGGGCGGGGCCGTAAAGTGACGTAGATGTTACTCTCATCTATGGACATCGATCGCCTGCTGCTATATTTAACCATATATCGAGCCCGATCGTCGATTTCCAATGATTGAATGTAATTGTTTGCCCATCGTGATCGGGCTCTTTGAAGATCCACAAACCCACGGGTTTCAAACATTTCTGATCGGATTGGCAAAAACTTCAGAATGCGTATCGACCGCCGTTCAAATGACCGCTTTGTTTTCCCCCAAAAGTGGGCGGAGCCGTAATTGTTGCCCGGAAGTGACGCATGTGTTATTCTATCTGGAAAAAGTCAGACATTTGAGAGAAAAATGTATTCTGAAAAAAAGGTTTTGTTGATTTATTAAATATGTAAAATAATAAATAAATAAATTGTACTTCCTGTTTCAGAGCCGGCGTTCGTGGGCTCGGCGGCGGTGGACAGGAAGCTGTTCTTCTTCTTCACTGAAGTCGGGAAAGAGTTCAGCTTTGTGGACGAGCTGCGGATCGCTCGCGTCGCTCAAGTCTGCAAGGTGACGGAAGATATTAATATATATGGAGCTGCTTTAAGATTACGCCACATCCTCCTGAGTCAAAGTCAAAGCCAACTTTATTGTCAATCTTTCAGTTTGTGTGGACACAGAGATCGAAATACCTTTCCCACGATCCAGAATATAAAAACAAATATATATAAAAATATGTGTGAAAATAAGTATATCCTATATATACACAATCAAGACACATGTTTACATATGCACACATTAAGACATAAATAAAACACAACAATCAATAAATACAAAATAACAGTCCCTTCAATATCTTGAAGAGAATGTACATTAGAGCAAGATTGTCTTACATTTTATGGTCTTTTGTTGTATTTCAAATCGTTTTATTTGTATATTTTCCTGTCTTTTTATTATTGAGTCCCGGGATTTTGAAAAATGTCAGAATTTATAGAAAAAAATAGATTTCTTGAAAAACTCAGAATGTTGAGAATATTTTCGGAGTTCTGAAAAAAGTCAGGATTTTGAAGGAGAACAAAAAAAGTATTCTGAAAAAAGCTACAGGGATGTGTTTGAATCGAGTGACACCACTTAAAGATATATAAATGTGTAACATGTTGCTTCGTATATTCTTCAATTAAAAGAATGTTAAACCAAAAAACAATCCTCATTAAGTTATTAATAAGCATTACATTAACGCCCAATGTGACATATAGTAACTTTTCAGATCTCTAAGGGGGGGGTTACTCGTCAGAAATGTGTTCGATGTGGTCTAGTATTAAGTCTAAAACATGTTCCGCATAATTTCCCCAAAAGTATAAATGGGTCCGGGTTCTTCTGGGTTCAGATCTGAGTGTATAACACATTGTTGCGTTGTCTCCACAGGACGATGTGGGGGGGCAGCGGACTCTCCAGAATAAGTGGACGTCCTTCGCTAAAGCGCCGCTGCTCTGCCAGGTTCCCAAACAGCTTCCCTTCAACGTCCTGCAGCACGTCTTCACCCTCCCACCACCGGAGGGCGCCAGCTCCTCAGAGACGCTGTTCTACGGCGTCTTCACCTCGCAGTGGTACGGGGCTTTTCACACTGCAAGCTGGAGTTGGTCCTCCTTGTTGGACCGTTATGTTCAGCAGGGCATCTGATTAATCTGAACGAGAGAAAGTTAAAGTTATTGTTTTTACAACGTAATTTCCCCATTAGTTGAGAAGAAAGACTTTTTTGTTAAGATAATTCTTATAATAAGAGAAATGGATTTAGCTTCCGTTAGATATCACACTGGAAACATAAGAAACTAAATGCAATCATTTATGGCATCCATAATTAATATCTCATTCTTAACTGGGAATGGTTTCATTTATTTAGCCTTAGAAATGTATTAGTCTGGCCAAACGTCCTCTGTTGTGACTCCAGGAAAAGGGAAATGACTTTTCATCAAAAGAAGTTGATTCAACTCAAAACTGTGTTATTAGATCAGTGCGGACGCCACATGTCCCTCTGGCTGTCCAACAGAGGACCCACTCTCAGCGCGGTGCAGATCAGTGTGGACGCCACATGTCCCTCTGGCGGTCCAACAGAGGACCCACTCTCAGCGCGGTGCAGATCAGTGTGGACGCCACATGTCCCTCTGGCTGGACGCAGCGGTCCAACAGAGGACCCACTCTCAGCGCGGTGCAGATCAGGCGGTCACGATCACCTCTTCTGCTTTCGGGAGGAAGTGGATATGTTCGATTTCGCTTCCTTATCCTCTGCTTATTGATTTACTAACTTCTAAAGTCCAAAACTCACAATGTCAGCGGAAGGTACATACGATAAGATAAGAAGTACTTTATTGATCCCAATTTGGGAAATGTTTGCGTCGCAGCATAAAAAGACCAGACATTGTTCAATTAGAGAAATTAAAAGACTGGAAACAAACAATCCTAAATGTAAACATCTGAATAGAGAGAAGCCTGTTCTCTCACTGGTCCCGCTGTGATGTTCGACCCGGTGTCACGTCTTGCCGTGATACCGGGTTGGTTATGTACATGTTTGTTGTTTGTTTCTCACGTGTGTTGGTGTTGGTCTGTTGACACATGGAGCTGCTGTGATGCGAGGAGCATTTCAGACCTGATCTGACCGTGAAAGTGTCGTCGTGTCGTCGTCGTGTCTGAGATCAAGCCTCTCAGTTCTCCCTCCCGTCTGCTTCAGGTCTTCGGGGGCAGAGTCAGCGGTTTGCGTCTTTACGCTGCAGGACGTCCAGGCGGTGTTTAATGGAAGCTACCGGACCTTCGACACACAAACACACCTGTGGAGCTCCCTGCTGGGAACACACTCCCACCTGGGACAGGTGAGGACGTACTGGCACACGAGTCAAAGCCAGGATCCACACTGATGAATCAACTAAATGTGGTTCCTTGAACAAAAGAAAAACAAAAGAAACGCGCCCATCAGGGTTTGGATGTGGGCCCACTTCTGTCTAACCTAATCTACTTATGTATATAAATAGTTGTCACCGCAATAAACCGTATTTCATTTGGTCTTAAGTCATTAATTGCATAGTCTGTTCTTGTACATATCATATTCTATTTACATGTATATAGACTTTTTGCACAATTTTTATTTTGGATTTTCTATTTTTGTATTTTATGATATATGTTGCATTGTTGGAGGAGCTCAGGTTTAGAAGAATTGCATTGCCATTCCTACACTGTAGCTTATGTGCATATGATGATAAAACCTTTGAATTTGAACTAGTGATACATTTCTACGATAATGTTAACGTGTGACCCCCCCTCCATGTCCTGCTGACAGTGTGGGCTGGACAGCGCTACAGATTCTGAATTATCTCAAGTGAAGAAGAGTTTCCTGACGAGCGGCAGCGTGAAGTCGGCCGGCGCTCCGCTCGTTTCTTCAGATCAGCGGTACAGTCGCGTGGCGGCGATGAGGACGAAGGCCCTCAACGGCAAACAATACACCGTCCTGTTCCTGCTGACAGGTGAACAGCTGGGGCGACCCTCAGCCCTCCTTACACTCCTCTATGCCTCTATACTTTAAAGGTCTCCCATCATGCAAAATGCATGTCTTTTATACATAAATATGTGCAGTGGCGGTTCTAGATCAATTTGACTGGGGGGGGGCGGTTATTACATGAGAGGGGCACAATAAGAGCGGGTAAAGAGGCAAAGAGAGTATAAAGTAATTGTGTAAAATAAACATGAAATACAGTAATTGGTATTTGTTTTGGGAAATTTAAGTTACAATTTAATTAAAAAACATAAATATTATTAGTATTTTCTTTTATAAGGTAATGAACAGTTTAATCTCCACTGTACATCCGGGTCTCTGATTTGATTTAGTTCCAATAAATCGTAATATTGTAACCTTTTTTTTTGGAGTGGAGTCCCTGGTCAGCGTTAGGGGGCACTGGCCTCTGTTGGCCCCCCTTAGAACCACCCCTGGATGTGTCCCCGGTGTGCCGGAGACTCACAAAGTGTCAGGAAATAAAGCCCTCTCTCTTTTCCTCCGTACCCACATCTCTAAAAACGGGGGAACAAATTGTGCGTCTTTTAGTGTGTTTACCTACGCACCATAGATAGATATATAAATATAGATAGATATATACTTTATTTATCCCATTTTGGGAAATTATTTAGTTACAGAAGCATCATCAGTGTGTTCATTACAATTAAAATACTTAAACAAGTGGAATAGAGAATTAACAACTAAAAATGTAAAGTAAAAATAAAATGAAAAATATTAAATCAAATATAAACAGTACAGAACTTCTGGATGACTAACATGTCAAAAATACTGCAGTCAATAGCAGGAATATATGCTTACAAGACAGGACACTCACCAAGGCAAGTTCCTCGTTGGTGTAAACCTACTTGGCAACAAACCTGCCCCTGATTCTGATCAGTTGTTCTATCTAAATGTTTTGATACACCGTGTTCGTCCTCTCTGGTCCTGCAGAGTCCGGGTTCCTCCACAAAGTGGCTTTGCTGGCCGGAGGACCTCGGGTGATTGAGGAGATTCAGGTCTTCACTCAGCCTCAGATCGTCAAAAGCATCGTCCTCTCCTCCTCAAAGGTACGCAACACTCATCTGGAGGGATGGACATATTTAGCTAAACAGTCAAAATTAACTCATTTGGTAATTTGATTTTCAGAAAAGGTTTTAAAGTCCTTTTTTATGTAATGATGGTATTTACCCATGTTCTAATCTGTGTCTATAGTTGCATTAAGCCATCTTTGGCAGGATAGAGAGGTTCGGGGATGTTGTATTTCTGTGTATGTCCCTGAATGCAGCATCTCCCTGGTCCAATGGGATTCCTCCATGGGATTTTGGATTATGTCAGAAAATAATCTCTGTGTCAAACAAACATTTATGATATTGTTGGAGTCGGGAGGCCTGTTCATTTATTCCGGCAATTACTCAGACCTACTAATTGACCTAACAGAACCTATTGAGTCTAGAGCTGCGTACCTGGACTCACATTCAGGTTCAGAGTCCAGAGGTTCAGGTTCAGGTCCGGAACTATAAATCCGGACCTGAAGTTCCTGAACCCATGTCTTGTGTCAAGTTGTGTGAGTAACTAAAGTGAACTTATTGTGAGCTAATTATCAATTGAAAATTAACTCATAATCAACTCAAATTCAAACTCGTCAGGTTTATTGCGCTCCCTTCCAACTTGTGTCTACATTTCTCTACAAAGTACAAATGTAAAAAAAACACTTTTTGCCACTTAGTCTACAAATGACTTATGACAGCAACTACAGTGAACGACTACAAAGTTCAAACATTTATTTCATTTACCAAACTAAAGTAACCAAACAGTCCCTGAGCTGACTGAGCCTAAATCCCTAAAGCTTTGCTGAAAGGTAGAGTGCAGAGTAGACTATACGCATTACACTGTTACACACCTACTATACAGTATAGGCTACACTGTAGTGACTGTACAGTCAGAGTGTACTGTACTGTCTGTACACCATGTATTTTCTACAACTCTACATGTGACATTATACAGTACATACTACATACATAGTGATGTACATACATACTGTTAGAAATTAAAATCAATGTTGATATGGCGTAATTTTGAATTAAATACACTATTTAATTTAAATCAGTTTTATTCTGAAAAAACCGGAAGTTCACACTATTAACTTAATACTTTTAATCTGAAAATTCTTAACTTCCGGTTAGCATTAGCATGTGGCGAAATGCTACGTCTTCAAACCGTGAATCGAAGGTGAAATCACATGTGATGTTGTACACTGAGCACACTGGGGTTAGCACTCATTTATTGACGCTGAATAACGTTCATCAGGGAATGTTTAAATAACAACAGACACCAGAATATACGTAAGTGCTAGTTTTTTTGCGAGTCCAAGTACCGATTCCCGACGTTCCGGTTTTAACCGGACTTGAACCGAAACTTTTTACAAGTCCAGTACCGGTTCGGCTTGCCGGTACGCAGCACTAATTGAGTCTATGTAAGTTTACTGCTCGGCTCAGATCCACCTGGATCAGCAAGGTCTCACCTCTACTAACTCCTGAAGAACCAGTTCAATTAACTTCTGTTTCAATTCAGACGACGCACTAAATCCGTTTAAGCGATCCCGAACCTCAACTGGCCCACTTCAGCTGTGACATTTCAATTCTAACCTCAACTGGCCCACTTCAGCTGTGACATTTAAATTATAACCTCAACTGGCCCACTTCAGCTGTGACATTTAAATTCTAACCTCAACTGGCCCACTTCAGCTGTGACATTTAAATTCTAACCTTCTTACATGTTGAACCCAAATACCTGTACTTTCTACTTCTTACATGTTGAACACAAATACCTGTACTTTCTACTTCTCTCATGTTGAACTCAAATACCTGTACTTTCTACTTCTTACATGTTGAACTCAAATACCTGTACTTTCTACTTCTTACATGTTGAACACAAATACCTGTACTTTCTACTTCTCTCATGTTGAACTCAAATACCTGTACTTTCTACTTCTTACATGTTGAACTCAAATACCTGTACTTTCTACTTCTTACATGTTGAACACAAATACCTGTACTTTCTACTTCTCACATTTTGAACTCAAATACCTGTACTTTCTACTTCTCACATGTTGAACCCAAATACCTATACTTTCTACTTCTCTCATGTTGAACTCAAATACCTGTACTTTCTACTTCTCACATGTTGAACTCAAATACCTGTACTTTCTACTTCTCACATTTTGAACTCAAATACCTGTACTTTCTACTTCTTACATGTTGAACTCAAATACCTGTACTTTCTACTTCTCTCATGTTGAACACAAATACCTGTACTTTCTACTTCTCTCATGTTGAACTCAAATACCTGTACTTTCTACTTCTCTCATGTTGAACTCAAATACCTGTACTTTCTACTTCTCACATGTTGAACTCAAATACCTGTACTTTCTACTTCTCACATGTTGAACTCAAATACCTGTACTTTCTACTTCTCACATGTTGAACTAAAATACCTGTACTTTCTACTTCTCACATGTTGAACACAAATACCTGTACTTTCTACTTCTCTCATGTTGAACTCAAATACCTGTACTTTCTACTTCTCACATGTTGAACACAAATACCTGTACTTTCTACTTCTCACATGTTGAACTCAAATACCTGTACTTTCTACTTCTCACATGTTGAACACAAATACCTGTACTTTCTACTTCTCACATGTTGAACACAAATACCTGTACTTTCTACTTCTCTCATGTTGAACTCAAATACCTGTACTTTCTACTTCTCACATGTTGAACTCA
The DNA here is from genome assembly GCA_023974075.1 of Chaenocephalus aceratus. Lineage (NCBI taxonomy): Eukaryota > Metazoa > Chordata > Actinopteri > Perciformes > Channichthyidae > Chaenocephalus > Chaenocephalus aceratus. Next base: position 40,827 of record JAMFTG010000697.1, on the reverse strand, counting down.
AATACCTGTACTTTCTACTTCTCACATGTTGAACACAAATACCTGTACTTTCTACTTCTCACATGTTGAACCCAAATACCTGTACTTTGTACTTCTCACAAGTTGAACTCAAATACCTGTACTTTCTACTTCTCACATGTTGAACACAAATACCTGTACTTTCTACTTCTCTCATGTTGAACTCAAATACCTGTACTTTCTACTTCTCTCATGTTGAACTCAAATACCTGTACTTTCTACTTCTCACATGTTGAACTCAAATACCTGTACTTTCTACTTCTCACATGTTGAACACAAATACCTGTACTTTCTACTTCTCACATGTTGAACCCAAATACCTGTACTTTGTACTTCTCTCATGTTGAACTCAAATACCTGTACTTTCTACTTCTCACATGTTGAACTCAAATACCTGTACTTTCTACTTCTCACATGTTGAACCCAAATACCTGTACTTTGTACTTCTCACATGTTGAACTCAAATACCTGTACTTTCTACTTCTCACATGTTGAACACAAATACCTGTACTTTCTACTTCTCTCATGTTGAACTCAAATACCTGTACTTTCTACTTCTCACATGTTGAACTCAAATACCTGTACTTTCTACTTCTCTCATGTTGAACTCAAATACCTGTACTTTCTACTTCTCACATGTTGAACTCAAATACCTGTACTTTCTACTTCTCACATGTTGAACACAAATACCTGTACTTTCTACTTCTCACATGTTGAACCCAAATACCTGTACTTTGTACTTCTCACATGTTGAACACAAATACCTGTACTTTCTACTTCTCTCATTTCCCAAACAGCTGGTTCCTTTAGTCTGAATGTGTGTTGGTGCGTGATCATTATTCTTTAGAGTCACTGCGTGCCTATTGGTTGGAACACGATCCGTGTATCCATCACTTCCTGGTCTTCTCTAAAGAAGAGGGACCAATGGAAACGTTGTCATGTTGTTGTTGTTGTTGTTGTTGTTGTTGTTGTTGTTCACCATGGAAACATTCATTAGCTAACAATGACATTATTGTTCTATTGATATAAAGGGAGGTCAGGTACTCTTTAAAGCAGCTGCTAGCTATGGGTACTTTCTACTGAAGCACACTTCAAAGCCTCTTTACTTTGACTTGAGTAAAGAAGTTTAGTCAGTACTTCTACTTTCACCAGAGTATTTTTAAACACGAGTATCTGTACTTCTACTTGAGTAAAGGATGTGTGTACTCTTGCCATCTCTGAAAGTGAGTATCTGTTGCAGGGGGTGCTGTATGTGGGGACGTCTGAGGGGGTGACGGGGGTCCCGGTGTCTCGCTGCTCCGTCCACAGCAGCTGCAGTCAGTGCGTTCTGGCCCGAGACCCTCAGTGTGGCTGGAGCCGGACCGGAAGCGTCTGCACGGCGCCGGACGCCAACCATCCACACATGTACTTTACCTTTATCACTATTTATAAAGCGGGGACAGTTACCTCAAAGGGGACAGTTACGTCAAAGGGGACGGTTACCTCAAAGGGGACAGTTACCTCAAAGGGGACAGTTACCTCAAAGGGGACGGTTACCTCAAAGGTCTCCTATTATACTAGTTTTAGGCATATATTATAGGTGTCATGAACATGCATGAAGTGTTTGGCTCAAAATATCATTCTAGCCTCTTCCCCCTCTATTTCACTGTAACTGTTTTCTAAATTACTGTCTTCTAATTATTTGGAAATTATCTAGAATAGAAGGCTAATGAAATAAACTGACGAGTGTTGTGGTGTAGCGTAGTGTTGTGTTGTGTAGTGTAGTGTTGTGTAGTGTTGTGTCATGTGTTCCTGGGTAGTGACGGACAGTCTGTTTCCCCCTCAGGGCTCAGGACCTGGAGGACGGAAACGTGAACGAACAATGTCAAGGAGAAACCAAGGCCATCCGGGACACAGGTAACTTTTAGCAGCTAACAGCTAGCATCTCACAGCTAACAGATAACAGCTACCACTTGGAAAAGGACTGCTGTTTATGTTTTTTGTTTTCTTTGTAGGCTACTGTTTCTGTTCTGATTTTATGTAAAGCGTCTTTGCGCATTAGGAAAAGCGCTATAAAAATCCAATGTATTATTATTATTTATCAGCTAACAGTCAACACTTAACAGCTAACACTTAACAGCTAGCAGCTAGACGTAGGGTCGCTGGTTCAAGTTCCCAAACAGACCTACAAATGGAGTGTGGACTGCTAATTGGAGTGGTCCCAGTTCACCTCCTGCCCTGCCGTGGTGCCCTTGAGCAAGGCACCGGACAACACTAACACTTAACAGCTAAAATTGAACAGCTAACAGTTAGCAGCTAACAGATAACAGTTAAAAGTTAACGGCTAACAGTTAACAGTTAACAGTTAACAGAACAGCTAATAGCTAACACTCAACAGTCAACAGATAGTTAACAGCTAACAGTTAACAGCTAACAGTTAAAAGCTAACAGATAACAGCTAAAAGCTAACAGCTAACAGTTAACAGTTAACAGAACAGCTAATAGCTAACACTCAACAGTCAACAGATAGTTAACAGCTAACAGCTAACAGTTAACAGCTAACAGTTAAAAGCTAACAGCTAATAGCTAAAAGCTAACAGCTAACAACTAACAGCTAACAGCTAACAGCTAACAGCTAACAGCTAACAGCTAACAGTTAACAGCTAACAGCTAAAAGCTAACAGCTAACAGCTAACGGGACACAAGGACACTGGTGTATTTTCTGACGTATTTCATGTGGCAGAACAAAGAGTTAAAATCTCTCCTGCTTGAGTTAACCACAAACCTGACTTCAGGATAACAACCAGAAACACATTCAAACCATTGACCTCCAGACCAGGAGACAGGAAGTGAATGGATTAGGACTCTTCCCTTTAGCTCACTTTTGGGCAGTGCTTTCTGCTAGCATCCCGGCTAAAGCTAGCTCTCCCTTTTTGTTTATTCTGATGTTCTTTCTCCGCTTCAGAGGTCTTTGCTCCTGTGCACGAGGCGGTGATTCTTCCCTGCGTGAAGCCGTCTCAGGCTTCCTCTCTGACCTGGACGTCCTCTCGCTTCACAAACCTCCCTCAGATTCACTTCCTGCGATCAGCTGACGGCGCGTTGAGCTTCATCGCCACCGCCGACACCTTCGGGAAGTATCGCTGCGAGGCGAGGGAGGCCGGGTGAGTTACGCCCTGTGACATATAGACGAGAAGCAGACCTATTTAAATGTCTCCTATAATGCACTTTTTCTCACCTGGTGGTGAACCTGAGAGAGAAAGAGTCTGAGCTCCATAATATACGCTTAAGAAGAAGTTTAACGGGAGACCTTTAAATAAGGAGCAGCTATACGATGAACCGCTTGCAACCTCTTCATTCTTTGTAAACGTCCCACAGGGTCAGCGAGGTCGTCGCCAGCTTTATCGTCAGGCCGGTTTCGTCTCCGCGAGCTTTCAGCCCCGTCCAGAAGAACGAGGAAGACCAGGTGACGAAGAACGAGGAAGACCAGGTGACGAAGAACGAGGAAGACCAGGTGACGAAGAACGAGGAAGACGAGCCGTTCGAGGACATCTTCTCCAAGGTCGCGTTCACAGTGAATCCTGAAGAGCCTCACACCCCCTGGTAAACCCCCCCACGATACGGACTGATGTTCTTCGTTAGGATCTAGCATGTAAGAAGTAGAAAGTACAGGTATTTGAGTTCAACATGAGAGAAGTAGAAAGTACAGGTATTTGTGTTTCAACATGTAAGAAGTAGAAAGTATAGGTATTTGTGTTCAACATGTAAGAAGTAGAAAGTACAGGTATTTGAGTTCAACATGTAAGAAGTAGAAAGTACAGGTATTTGGGTTCAACATGTAGGAAGTAGAAAGTACAGGTATTTGAGTTCAACATGTAAGAAGTAGAAAGTACAGGTATTTGAGTTCAACATGTAAGAAGTAGAAAGTACAGGTATTCGAGTTCAACATGTGAGAAGTAGAAGTACAGGTATTTGAGTTCAACATGTGAGAAGTAGAAAGTACAGGTATTCGAGTTCAACATGTGAGAAGTAGAAAGTACAGGTATTTGAGTTCAACATGAGAGAAGTAGAAAGTACAGGTATTTGAGTTCAACATGAGAGAAGTAGAAAGTACAGGTATTTGAGTTCAACATGAGAGAAGTAGAAAGTACAGGTATTTGTGTTCAACATGTAAGAAGTAGAAAGTACAGGTATTTGTGTTCAACATGTAAGAAGTAGAAAGTACAGGTATTTGAGTTCAACATGTAAGAAGTAGAAAGTACAGGTATTTGGGTTCAACATGTAGGAAGTAGAAAGTACAGGTATTTGAGTTCAACATGTAAGAAGTAGAAAGTACAGGTATTTGAGTTCAACATGAGAGAAGTAGAAAGTACAGGTATTTGAGTTCAACATGTAAGAAGTAGAAAGTACAGGTATTTGAGTTCAACATGTAAGAAGTAGAAAGTACAGGTATTTGAGTTCAACATGTGAGAAGTAGAAAGTACAGGTATTTGAGTTCAACATGAGAGAAGTAGAAAGTACAGGTATTTGTGTTCAACATGTAAGAAGTAGAAAGTACAGGTATTTGTGTTCAACATGTAAGAAGTAGAAAGTACAGGTATTTGTGTTCAACATGTAAGAAGTAGAAAGTACAGGTATTTGAGTTCAACATGTAAGAAGTAGAAAGTACAGGTATTTGAGTTCAACATGTGAGAAGTAGAAAGTACAGGTATTTGTGTTCAACATGTAAGAAGTAGAAAGTACAGGTATTTGAGTTCAACATGAGAGAAGTAGAAAGTACAGGTATTTGAGTTCAACATGAGAGAAGTAGAAAGTACAGGTATTTGAGTTCAACATGAGAGAAGTAGAAAGTACAGGTATTTGTGTTCAACATGTAAGAAGTAGAAAGTACAGGTATTTGTGTTCAACATGTAAGAAGTAGAAAGTACAGGTATTTGAGTTCAACATGTAAGAAGTAGAAAGTACAGGTATTTGGGTTCAACATGTAGGAAGTAGAAAGTACAGGTATTTGAGTTCAACATGTAAGAAGTAGAAAGTACAGGTATTTGAGTTCAACATGAGAGAAGTAGAAAGTACAGGTATTTGAGTTCAACATGTAAGAAGTAGAAAGTACAGGTATTTGAGTTCAACATGTAAGAAGTAGAAAGTACAGGTATTTGTGTTCAACATGTAAGAAGTAGAAAGTACAGGTATTTGAGTTCAACATGAGAGAAGTAGAAAGTACAGGTATTTGAGTTCAACATGTAAGAAGTAGAAAGTACAGGTATTTGAGTTCAACATGAGAGAAGTAGAAAGTACAGGTATTTGAGTTCAACATGTAAGAAGTAGAAAGTACAGGTATTTGAGTTCAACATGTAAGAAGTAGAAAGTACAGGTATTTGTGTTCAACATGTAAGAAGTAGAAAGTACAGGTATTTGAGTTCAACATGTAAGAAGTAGAAAGTACAGGTATTTGAGTTCAACATGTAAGAAGTAGAAAGTACAGGTATTTGTGTTCAACATGTAAGAAGTAGAAAGTACAGGTATTTGAGTTCAACATGAGAGAAGTAGAAAGTACAGGTATTTGAGTTCAACATGTAAGAAGTAGAAAGTACAGGTATTTGAGTTCAACATGAGAGAAGTAGAAAGTACAGGTATTTGAGTTCAACATGTAAGAAGTAGAAAGTACAGGTATTTGAGTTCAACATGTAAGAAGTAGAAAGTACAGGTATTTGAGTTCAATATGTAAGAAGTAGAAAGTACAGGTATTTGTGTTCAACATGTAAGAAGTAGAAAGTACAGGTATTTGAGTTCAACATGTAAGAAGTAGAAAGTACAGGTATTTGTGTTCAACATGTAAGAAGTAGAAAGTACAGGTATTTGAGTTCAACATGAGAGAAGTAGAAAGTACAGGTATTTGAGTTCAACATGTAAGAAGTAGAAAGTACAGGTATTTTAGTTCAACATGAGAGAAGTAGAAAGTACAGGTATTTGAGTTCAACATGTAAGAAGTAGAAAGTACAGGTATTTGAGTTCAACATGTAAGAAGTAGAAAGTACAGGTATTTGAGTTCAATATGTAAGAAGTAGAAAGTACAGGTATTTGTGTTCAACATGTAAGAAGTAGAAAGTACAGGTATTTGAGTTCAACATGTAAGAAGTAGAAAGTACAGGTATTTGTGTTCAACATGTAAGAAGTAGAAAGTACAGGTATTTGTGTTCAACATGTGAGAAGTAGAAAGTACAGGTATTTGAGTTCAACATGAGAGAAGTAGAAAGTACAGGTATTTGAGTTCAACATGTAAGAAGTAGAAAGTACAGGTATTTGAGTTCAACATGTAAGAAGTAGAAAGTACAGGTATTTGAGTTCAATATGTAAGAAGTAGAAAGTACAGGTATTTGTGTTCAACATGTAAGAAGTAGAAAGTACAGGTATTTGAGTTCAACATGTAAGAAGTAGAAAGTACAGGTATTTGTGTTCAACATGTAAGAAGTAGAAAGTACAGGTATTTGTGTTCAACATGTGAGAAGTAGAAAGTACAGGTATTTGAGTTCAACATGTAAGAAGTAGAAAGTACAGGTATTTGAGTTCAACATGAGAGAAGTAGAAAGTACAGGTATTTGAGTTCAACATGTAAGAAGTAGAAAGTACAGGTATTTTAGTTCAACATGAGAGAAGTAGAAAGTACAGGTATTTGAGTTCAACATGTAAGAAGTAGAAAGTACAGGTATTTGAGTTCAACATGTAAGAAGTAGAAAGTACAGGTATTTGAGTTCAATATGTAAGAAGTAGAAAGTACAGGTATTTGTGTTCAACATGTAAGAAGTAGAAAGTACAGGTATTTGAGTTCAACATGTAAGAAGTAGAAAGTACAGGTATTTGTGTTCAACATGTAAGAAGTAGAAAGTACAGGTATTTGTGTTCAACATGTGAGAAGTAGAAAGTACAGGTATTTGAGTTCAACATGAGAGAAGTAGAAAGTACAGGTATTTCAGTTCAACATGTAAGAAGTAGAAAGTACAGGTATTTGAGTTCAACATGTAAGAAGTAGAAAGTACAGGTATTTGAGTTCAATATGTAAGAAGTAGAAAGTACAGGTATTTGTGTTCAACATGTAAGAAGTAGAAAGTACAGGTATTTGAGTTCAACATGTAAGAAGTAGAAAGTACAGGTATTTGTGTTCAACATGTAAGAAGTAGAAAGTACAGGTATTTGTGTTCAACATGTGAGAAGTAGAAAGTACAGGTATTTGAGTTCAACATGTAAGAAGTAGAAAGTACAGGTATTTGTGTTAACATGTAGAAGTAGAAAAGTACAGGTATTTGTGTTCAACATGTGAGAAGTAGAAAGTACAGGTATTGAGTTCAACATGTAAGAAGTAGAAAGTACAGTATTTCAGTTCAACATGTAAGAAGTAGAAAGTACAGGTATTTGAGTTCAACATGTAAGAAGTAGAAAGTACAGGTATTTGTGTTCAACATGTGGAGAAGTAGAAAGTACAGGTATTTGAGTTCAACATGTAGTAAGAAAGTACAGGTATTTGTGTTCAACATGTAAGAAGTAGAAAGTACAGGTATTTGAGTTCAACATGTAAGAAGTAGAAAGTACAGGTATTTGGGTTCAACATGTTGAGAAGTAGAAAGTACAGGTATTTGGGTTCAACATGTAAGAAGTAGAAAGTACAGGTATTTGAGTTCAACATGTAAGAAGTAGAAAGTACAGGTATTTGAGTTCAACATGTAAGAAGTAGAAAGTACAGGTATTTTGTATGTATTAACATGTGAGAAGTAGAAAGTACAGGTATTTGAGTTCAACATGTAGTAGAAAGTACAGGTATTTGTGTTCAACATGTAAGAAGTAGAAAGTACAGGTATTTGAGTTCAACATGTAAGAAGTAGAAAGTACAGGTATTTGGGTTCAACATGTAAGAAGTAGAAAGTACAGGTATTTGAGTTCAACATGTGAGAAGTAGAAAGTACAGGTATTTGAGTTCAACATGTAAGAAGTAGAAAGTACAGGTATTTGAGTTCAACATGTAAGAAGTAGAAAGTACAGGTATTTGTGTTCAACATGTGAGAAGTAGAAAGTACAGGTATTTGAGTTCAACATGTAGTAGAAAGTACAGGTATTTGTGTTCAACATGTAAGAAGTAGAAAGTACAGGTATTTGAGTTCAACATGTAAGAAGTAGAAAGTACAGGTATTTGGGTTCAACATGTAAGAAGTAGAAAGTACAGGTATTTGAGTTCAACATGTGAGAAGTAGAAAGTACAGGTATTTGAGTTCAACATGTAAGAAGTAGAAAGTACAGGTATTTGAGTTCAACATGTAAGAAGTAGAAAGTACAGGTATTTGAGTTCAACATGTGAGAAGTAGAAAGTACAGGTATTTGAGTTCAACATGTGAGAAGTAGAAAGTACAGGTATTTGAGTTCAACATGTAAGAAGTAGAAAGTACAGGTATTTGAGTTCAACATGTAAGAAGTAGAAAGTACAGGTATTTCAGTTCAACATGTAAGAAGTAGAAAGTACAGGTATTTGTGTTCAACATGTGAGAAGTAGAAAGTACAGGTATTTGGGTTCAACATGTAAGAAGTAGAAAGTACAGGTATTTGAGTTCAAAGTGTAAGAAGTAGAAAGTACAGGTATTTGTGTTCAACATGTAAGAAGTAGAAAGTACAGGTATTTGAGTTCAACATGTGAGAAGTAGAAAGTACAGGTATTTGGGTTCAACATGTAAGAAGTAGAAAGTACAGGTATTTGGGTTCAACATGTAAGAAGTAGAAAGTACAGTATTAAGTACAGGTATTTGAGTTCAACATGTAAGAAGTAGAAAGTACAGGTATATGAGTTCAACATGTGAGAAGTAGAAAGTACAGGTATTTGTGTTCAACATGTAAGAAGTAGAAAGTACAGGTATTTGAGTTCAACATGTAAGAAGTAGAAAGTACAGGTATTTGTGTCAACATGTAAGAAGTAGAAAGTACAGGTATTTGAGTTCAACATGTAAGAAGTAGAAAGTACAGGTATTTTGGTTCAACATGTAAGAAGTAGAAAGTACAGTTATTTGAGTTCAACATGGAGAAGTAGAAAGTACACGTATTTGAGTTCAACATGTGAGAAGTAGAAAAGTACAGGTATTTGAGTTCAACATGTGAGAAGTAGAAAGTACAGGTATTTGAGTTCAACATGTAAGAAGTAGAAAGTACAGGTATTTGTGTTCAACATGGTGAGAAGTAGAAAGTACAGGTATTGAGTTCAACATGTAAGAAGTAGAAAGTACAGGTATTTGGGTTCAAAGTGTAAGAAGTAGAAAGTACAGGTATTTGAGTTCAACATGTGAGAAGTAGAAAGTACAGGTATTTGAGTTCAACATGTAAGAAGTAGAAAGTACAGGTATTTGGGTTCAACATGAGAGAAGTAGAAAGTACAGGTATTTGGGTTCAACATGTAAGAAGTAGAAAGTACAGGTATTTGTGTTCAACATGTAAGAAGTAGAAAGTACAGGTATTTGAGTTCAACATGTAAGAAGTAGAAAGTACAGGTATTTGGGTTCAACATGTAAGAAGTAGAAAGTACAGGTATTTGAGTTCAACATGTGAGAAGTAGAAAGTACAGTATTTGGGTTCAACATGTAAGAAGTAGAAAGTACAGGTATTTGAGTTCAACATGTGAGAAGTAGAAAGTACAGGTATTTGAGTTCAACATGTGAGAAGTAGAAAGTACAGGTATTTGAGTTCAACATGTAAGAAGTAGAAAGTACAGGTATTTGAGTTCAACATGTGAGAAGTAGAAAGTACAGGTATTTGAGTTCAACATGAGAGAAGTAGAAAGTACAGGTATTTGAGTTCAACATGAGAGAAGTAGAAAGTACAGGTATTTGTGTTCAACATGTAAGAAGTAGAAAGTACAGGTATTTGAGTTCAACATGTAAGAAGTAGAAAGTACAGGTATTTGAGTTCAACATGTAAGAAGTAGAAAGTACAGGTATTTGAGTTCAACATGAGAGAAGTAGAAAGTACAGGTATTTGAGTTCAACATGAGAGAAGTAGAAAGTACAGGTATTTGTGTTCAACATGTAAGAAGTAGAAAGTACAGGTATTGTGTTCAACATGTAAGAAGTAGAAAGTACAGGTATTTGAGTTCAACATGTAAGAAATCAAAGTAAAAAGTGGTCAGAAAAATAAGTAGTGGAGTAAAGTACTGATACCAGAACAATGTACCTAAGTACAGTAACTAAGTATTTGTACTCCAATACTTCCCTTCTCTGACAGGGATTAATAAAGGTTCATCGTATCTTACTTTACCTTACTACCTTACCTCACCTTACCTTACCTTATTACCTTACCTCACCTTACCTTACCTTACCTTACCTTCCCTTATTACCTTACCTTACCTTACCTTACCTTCCCTTATTACCTTACCTTACCTTACCTTACCTTACTACCTTACCTTACCTTACCTTACCTTCCCTTATTACCTTACCTTACCTTACCTTACCTTACTACCTTACCTTACCTTACCTTATCTTACCTCACCTTACCTTACTACCTTACCTCACCTTACCTTACTACCTTACCTTACCTTACCTTACTACCTTACCTTACCTTACCTTATCGTATCTGATCATGTAAACACACGGTCTGAAACAGGGATCTGGTCCGCTGTGAACGCAGGAATGCTGATTGTGGTTCTCCTGCAGGAAGGACGAACACGTCAGCGATTCTAAAGACGGGAGCCCGGAGGTGTTCTTCTCTCCGGCCTCGAGGGAGGACCCTCTGTCCGGGAGTGAAGACGAGGAGGCGGCCCCCCGCCCCGCCCTGCTGGTGGTCTCCCTGCTGCTGGCGCTCTGCGTGGGTCTGATGATCCTCGGAGGCCTCCTGCTGTGGCGCCGAGACGCTCGGATCAAAAGCAGCCGGCTGCTGAGCCCCGAGGAGGGCGGGGCCAGCAATGAAGCCATGGAGAGAGTTGCCTCGCTGGGCCGGACGGGGGGCGAGCCGAGCGGGGGGCAGTAACAGCTCTGTGCTCATTAAAGCTCTCCTACCAGCTCAATGCAGTTTCTGATGTCTTTTCTACATCACCATGTGTCCCCGTGTGTCCCCGTGTGTCGCCGTGTGTCCCCGTGTGTCCCTATGTGTCCCCGGTGTATCCCTGTGTCCCCGGTGTGTCCCCGTGTGTCCCCGTGTGTCCCTGTGTGTCCCCATGTGTCCCCGTGTGTCCCGGTGTGTCCCGGTGTGTCCCCATGTGTCCCGGTGTGTCCCCATGTGTCCCCGTGTGTCCCCGTTGTGTCCCCGGTGTGTCCCCGTGTGTCCCCGTGTGTCCCCGTGTGTCCCCGGTGTGTCCCCGTGTGTCCCCATGTGTCCCCGTGTGTCCCCGGTGTGTCCCCGTGTGTCCCGGTGTGTCCCCGTGTGTCCCCTGTGTGTCCCCGTGTGTCCATCGTGTGTCCCCGTGTGTCCCCGGTGTGTCCCCGGTGTGTCCCTGTGTGTCCCCATGTTTCCCTTGTGTCCCCGGTGTGTCCCAGTGTGTCCCCGTGTGTCCCCGGTGTGTCCCTGTCCCCCCGGTGTGTCCCTGTCCCCCCGGTGTGTCCCCATGTGTCCCCCGTGTGTCCCCATGTGTCTCCGTGTGTCCCCGGTGTCCCCCCGGTGTCCCCCCGGTGTCCCCCTGGTGTGTCAGAAACAAACCCCTCTCTCTTCTCCTCCGTACCCACATCTCTAAAAACGGGGAACAACGGAGCTGATCCAGATTTGCTGCGTCATGACCACATTACTAACATGTGGGCGGGCTTTAAACCCACGGGCCAATCAGAAACGTTGCTGTCAGAAACAATGAGATGTGTTCTGGAAGTAACATGGTCTGTGTTTACATTAGCATGCTAACACTCAGAGCTAACCTGTGCTGGAGAGAGAGTGTGTGAAGAAGCAGAGGGGTACGACGGATTTCTAAATTGCAAGATCTATTTTTGTACATATCTCAGACCCACAATATATGCATGATAGGAGACGCTAAGATTAGGGCTAAGTGCAGCGAGGCGGTCATGATGGGGAAAAGAACACCTTTTGAAAAGAGCCCTCAAGTTTGTTGTTTTGTTTGTCTGACTGTTTGTTGTCTGTAAAGCGACCTCGGGTCCCCTGAAAGGCGCTATATATAAACTAAAGTTATATTATTATAATTCAGACTGATCAAGATTCCCGCTTATTGCACGGCCAGATACTAAACTAACAAACGACTCCACTCCCAATATTAGTTGAAGTTATTTTATTAACTCAAAAATGATCGTATTTATTCCGCTAAGAAGAAAAAAACCCACCAACGGCTTTTTCTATCTCTTGATCCTCCTTAGCAACGGTCATTATAGTCCTTAACTACGGGAAACATAGACGGGCACATCATGTAAAATACTGTAAGTGACCAGCAGTAGTTAGTGCAAAACGATGATTATAGAACATTATTAATAATAATCAAATCACGTTATATAGCAGATATGTATTGACATTGCACAGTGGTGGTGTGCAGACAAAGTCAATATCCTTCCCTTTTTATTATTTTATATTTCTAATATTTCTTTATCCACAAATATCGCTGAGTAATTCTATTATTATTAAAATACACCTTGCATTTCCATGTGATGCAGACCAAAGCTATCTCGCTGTCATTCCGATATTTAAATATTTATAAAAATCAATATTTCAATAACACTGTATAACCCATCATTTAAAATTGCTGGATTGGGCGGCTGTGGTGCAGTGGATAGTGCGTTGGTGTTGGGATCAGGGGTCACAGGTTCAAACCCCACTGCAGTCAGCATGTCGTTGTGTCCCTGAGACGCTTCACCCCAAAGTGCTCCTGTGGGGGTTGCCCTCAGTGTTGAGTATGTTAGTGGCTTTGTGATGTACATTTCAATATCTTTGAAATACCGTAGTTTTAACATCACTCTGATCTTTAAATATCGTGCGAAAAAATTGACATTGCAATATGATAAAAAACTGGATATCTACCTTAAAGGGGACCTATCATGCAACATGCACTTTGTGTTGTCTTATAAAGATGTGTTCCCGGTGCGTCGGGGAACTCACGCAGCGTCAACAAATAAAACCCTCTCTCTTTTCCTTCGTGCATCTTTTTAAAACGTGGGTACAAAAACAGATTTGCTGCCGATATGACGTAATTTCGGATGGTGGACCCACAGAACATTGATATCAGAAACAATGCCTGACGTGTTTTGGACGTAAACTCGTCTGTGTTTACATTAGCAAGCATCGCTAACAGAGCGAACCTGTACTGGAGAGCACGTGTTTAGAAAGCAGGACATAGTAAGGAACTCACCTCGTGATAAACCCGCAAGAGAGAACGCATTTGAGCTCCACCCTGTTCCAGAAATAATCCTTGATGTGGTTTAGAACAGGATGGCGTTTTATCAGAGCAGAATGTAACTTTATCTCCGGTAGAACTCTGATCAGGCATTAGCTCCGCCTCCTCTTTTTTTTTTCAATCTAAGGACCCAGAATCCGCGTTTCTCTAACAGCTGCAGCAGAGGGGGTTTGAGCAGTATGACCCCTAGTTTCCACCGGGTCCGTCTGCGGCGCGTTACGGCTGCGCTGCGGTTTTGCTCCGGCCTCCTACCGGGCGCGTTTCACGAGCGTTTCAGAAGCATTACGGAAGCGGAGCGTCGTGCTTGCCGGCTCGCAGTTCTTGGGGATATTTCCTGGACATTTGTACTTCTACAAGAAAGTAGGCTACGTAGTTAAATGGTTTATTTTTGTGTCTGTTTAAATCGTGTTTATTGTTGTTATTTCCTATTTTGTTGTGTTGTAGACTGCAGACATAATTAATAATAATTGTAATAGTCCAGTTAAAAACGACATGAATCAAAGATGGGTTGCTGTATTTTAGTGGTAAAAAATCATCATCATAATTATTACACACAGTGCCTGTAAACCGAAGGAGAACGCTGGCCTTTATTCTCCTACTGGAAAGACTACAGAGGAGGGATGGGGGGAGGAGAAGGAACCGGTTTTGGGGGGTGGGCCGGATGCTGTCACCGTTCCACTTCCTGCCCGACATTACCTTACGGCTGCGTCGCGTCGAAAAATAGACTTCAATCCTATTTCGAGCGGAGCCCAGCGGCGAGACGCTTCTGGGCCGTAACTAGAGTGGCCGCGATCCTTGCGGACGCCGCGGCGCAACCGCAACGCAACCGCAACGCAACCGCAACGCGCCCGTAACGCGCCGCAGACAGACCCGGTGGAAACTAGGGGTGAGGCATGGCTGCAACGGGTGATCTGTTTGGTATTTTAAGCAAAAAACTTCAGACATGTTTTGTATAGGTATGGCCCTACGTTTCCAACACAGCATATAGGTCCACTTGAAATGTTCTCGGTTTCATTTTCTTAAGTTAAATGCATGAATAAAGGGGAACGTGAAGGGGCTGGATGAGCCAGATAAGAAGAGGAACATCTGGAAAGAAGACATTTAGGTGAAGAGACGTCATATAGTTAGTGTTTTTTCAAGTAGAAATGTTAATACTGATGTTTAAATGCATCTTGAATCCCTCCACTGTCTTTATCGTGGATGTTTTGTGTTAAACCTGTTGATGTTATATAAATAAACATTGATTGATTGATTGATTGATTGATTGATGTTCTGTGTATTGGATCAGGGGTCGAGCTGAATATTAAATCCTGTCTCTTATGTTTTAATGTTCTGAACACAGTGAAAATACGAGGGTAGATTTAAACAGAAGGCACCCTGCTGTGAATGGAAGAAAGACGTTAACATTTTTATATTTTTTTAGTATTTAATAAAAAGATCTTATTGTTTCAGTTAATTGTCTTTAAAACCACTTCCCCTGCTGTGTCAAATAAAAAATGTAAAAAATCACTGTTTTGTTTTCATTGTTTCTCTTTGTCCCGCCACTTGTGTTATGCTAACTGTGCGTCCTTTGTGTGTTTTACTGATATCTGAAACATCTGGAGTTTTTAGACGTCAACGTGTTTTTATCTCCTCTCTTTCTTGTACACTTAAAAACGTTTATTCCACCATCAAATTATTTTAAAAATGCAGGTTTGGGGATCTTTGGATTAGAATGTTTTTTTATATCTGTGATTCTATAGTTAAAAACATTTGTTTTGTTAAAAACATATTTGTGTTGATATAATTCCAGACTCGTTCTCAGGTCAGGAGGTGACTGTCTCTTTAAGACAAATCATTCTGTGGAAATGATGCCGTCTGTATGCTGCCTTCATGGTAATTGGAGAAACCAACACTGATAGTTGTCCTCGCTACAGACTGAGCAGCAGTGTGGGCGGGACGGAGTACTCCTTTACGTAAAACCACAAAAGGATTAGAACATCAGGTGTACAGGCCCACCTTAACCTGCCATCAGGCCCTGGGGCTGATAGGTTGTGTAGGCCCCCTATTTAAACAACAAATGAAAGTCATGTATAGCCTCGGCAGGCTCTGTGATGGCACTTCTCCGCTCTGCTCTACGCGCGCCTGGTCCTCTCCTCCAGATGAGTGACGTCCGGTTGCCGTTGGCTCCCCTCCACGTAGGAAGTCCTCGTCGTCCTCTCATCTCCTCCAACAGATAATGTCCCTCCTGTCTGTTTTTCCTCTCCCGCTACTCCATCGCTATCAGAACCAGACGGCCTACTTGGCTCCAAGGCCCCACGGCCGGCACCGCTACCGCTCGGCACAGAACTCATCTGTCCTTCCTCCTCATCCCGGCCTACAGGTTTAGAATCACCTGTAAGCTTCGGCATTTTTCGTAATAGCTGCTTGTCTCGAAACTCCTTTTCCCTCAACAATTTCCTTTCCCGAGCGCCACTCTCAAACTTTCTCTTCTCAAACTTTTTCTCCTAAACAACCTTCATCTGTCACTCAATCACTCGCAATTTGAATAAGTCACATGTGAACCATATTCTCATTCTGATTGGCTGCTGAGTGGTGCCCACTGACTGTTTCGGAGTCATCATGTTTGAGAAAAATCTCTGGAATCCATCGATCTGATTGATTAGCGGAGCAAATTATCAAAATACTACGGAGGGAAGCTGGGGGAAGCTCGCGAGTGTGTGTTTGTGTATTTTTGCGTTTGTGTGTATTGTGTTTGTTTCCCGGGGAAAACCCTCACGAGAAACCCTGGCTGTTGTTATGCATGCTGTGACGTTAAGTTACTCCGTTCTCCGCTTGTAATTATGCCGAAGCTTCAACGTTGTATTTATCATCTGAATTTGCCGAAACAATTTTAATATTCTGAAAGCCAAGACTTTGTTTATTTGAAACCAGATGAAAACAAACTGTAACGGACCCTGCCGTGTTATCTATGATTACTAAACGCCTTACATTCATAATGTCAGCCAGAGGGAGGGGGGGTGAGTGGCGAGTGAGAGCTGTCATCTTCCCTTTACAAGCTTCAAAAATGTATTTATCGTGTGATTTTGGATATAAAAGTTTCATATTCTGAAAGCCAAGACTTTGTTTATTTAAATGTTTTTTAAAAACATCCGAAATTAAAAAAAAAAAAAAAATATTTTTTTTTTTTAACTTTTGTATTGGCTCATGATAGGCCCCTGATCTCCGTAGGCCCCTGGGCTTCAGCCCAGGTCAGCCCGTGCATTAAGGCGGCCCTGCAGGTGTATATCAGTATTTGTGTGCGGGAGCGAGGACTCTTTAAAGTAGAGACGTCTGTAAATCAGCGTATCATTAATCAGTATTATCATTTTAGTTAAATAAACTCCCGGGCAGGAAATAAAAAAAAAAAACGTAATATTTTCAGAATTTAAAACATATTGGAATATTTTTTGTTAAAGTCGAAAAATAAAAATACATGTTTAAACTTGAAAATGAAAAAAAGAAAGAACAAGTAAAAGAAAAAAGTTTGAATAAAAAAGGAAAGAAATTGAAATATAAAAAAAAGAAATGGTGAAGTATGACAAATAATAAAAATAATTGTAGACACTAGGCCATTATGGGTAAGAGAACACCTCCGCTTCGCGTCGGGCTCCTGATCTGCCTGTCGGGTGCTTTCAGATCTAAAAAGTTTCACAGGTCAAATATATTTATATTAATTTAAAAAATGTTCATCATTGATTCACTCTTTAGTCAAAGTTAAAAACACTGGTTTTGTTTGGAATGCCATTTAAGCCAATAGTAAAAGTACATTTCATAGTTATATTTATTATTGGCTTTAATTAAACTTCCAAACTTTTTACACAATTTCCATATCCCTAAAAAATGATTGTATTTGTATTTCTCCTTGTGTATTTCAAATACAAATATTTGTCAGTGAAATGAGTGAATCTGAAACGCCATGAAATGTAACATGAATGCAGGTCTCAGCGGGTGCAGCATGGAGCGAGTGAGGAGGGTTCTGGTTCACTTCTGTCAGGACGGAGCGGCTCAACCGGCACACTTTGTGCAGGTCAGCCACGCTCACAGAATACAGCTTCACCGTCATCACTGCAGTAATAAACATAGTCACACATGAATGAAAGCCGAGTAGCAGCAAAGACAATGCAATGTGGAAATGCAATACAGTTAAATGCCAATGTGCAAAACGACAAAGATGTAGTGTGTGTGTATTAGGGATGTTAAGATTCACACCGGCATAAACGTTCAAGATGCGAGTGCACCGGTTGAAACAACACACTCTCACTCCCTAAGCGTCCAGGAGCGACGTTTGGTCAGTGTCCGTGGCGTGCAGTCGCTCCGAGGCTCCTTCAGCTTCATAAAGGGACGCAGATAGCTGATTGCAATGTATTCCCATCTGCGGCGGGATTGGACGCTCATGGAAGCCTGGCATTCGTTTGTGTCGGCTGCCCTTAAAGGCAATGTGAGCATCCATTCTCATTGGATAACGGAGAATTGTACACCCGGAAGTAAGTATTCCCCTTACTGTGGATTGATTTTACAGTGATATCTGCACTACTCATCGACTAACAAACACCAGAGTATCCTTGTTAATTACACAACATTGATTGGTTTAAATTGTGTGCAATGCTTTTGTATTTTTCCCCTTCGATTCGGAGAAACAAATATTTTTTCTGAGTAAAGGATGGCAGAAGACACTACACTACCCAGAATCCCCAGCTATCGTTTGGACTACACCATGTGCTCTGTTTGGCTAACCCCGTGATTAAATTAAGTTCCCACAGAACTAAACTGCATTCTCAATTACGTTACGTATTTTCTTCCACGTTAGGTTTGTTATGAACCAGTGGCGGATTTAGGATTGTAGGAGATCCGGGGCTTAGCCCAGGAGTCGTTGGGTTGGGGGGGGGGGGGGGGGTGCAGGGGTACAGTGCTATTTTTTATAAGTGGGGGGTGGACCGAACATCCTTTGGTCGTCGCCTCCTCTCGGGGGGTCCGGGGGCATGCTCCCCCGGGAAGATGTTTTTAAACATTGAAGTTGGAAGCATCGCTCTGGTGCACTTTGAGAGCAGCATTAACCCTTAATAACACCTTAAGGCGGACTAAAGGCACTGGAGAACTCTCATTAACCCTTTAACGAAGCAAGCTAATGCCTTAACTCACTCAAACAGTCGTTTACTTATTAAGGTGAAACGAATGTGCGTAGAGTTTTAAAGGATGCGGATAGTCTCACCTTGATTCTGGCGCATTGCTTATCGTTTTATAGATCTATTCTCATCCACCATCTTTGTTTGTGACGTAAAGAGTGTCAGAGTCACGTTTCTGAATCGGACCCTCTGAGTGGATGCAGTCACAGCCAATCGGAGTCTGATTCAGAGGGTTGCCTGTCAGTTCCGTTGCTATGGTTCCGTTGTTATGTGTACTGAAACGAGAGCCGGTATAATTCCACGCGCGAAAACAAAATAAAAATGGAATACGTTATTTTCGTGTCTTAAAAGTAGACTGAGGTTTGAAGGGTTAACGTCACATCTTAGGATCACTTGTAGTCATGTTCTGTATACATACTAACATATAAGGGTTTACTTTGTGTGGTTACTCCACGTTTACTAGCTATAACATTAAGGTTACATCACTCTTTTTCACTTCTTACTCAGTCAGCCAGAGCGCAGATATCACCATGAGATT
Organism: Chaenocephalus aceratus; assembly: GCA_023974075.1. NCBI lineage: Eukaryota > Metazoa > Chordata > Actinopteri > Perciformes > Channichthyidae > Chaenocephalus > Chaenocephalus aceratus. The sequence goes on along the minus strand of JAMFTG010000697.1, from coordinate 21,806 downwards.
CACTGAAACATCATCCATGTCTTCACTGCTGGTGATGACATTGTTGTCAGCTGCTGATACTGCTGCAGCTGCAGCTTGTGGCGCCTGCTTCGATGAAAATAACTTTCTAATATCCATAACTGTAGAGGCTATTAGCTTAAAGGTCCCATGTCATGGCCATTTCCACTGATCATAATTCCATTGTTGAGGTCTACTAGAATAGATTTATACTGTGCAATTTTCCAAACTCACATTGGTTTCTCACAGCATCTCTGTAAAGTCTGTGTATTCCCTCTCTCCACTAAACGGCTTGTTGCAGCTCTCCCCCCCCCCCTCCCTGTGAGCCCAGTGTGCTCCGATTGGTCGGGACCAGTCGGGACGTTGTGAATCGCGCTGAGCTCCATGGAGGTGTGATTTCCTTGTTTAGCGATACACAGCGAAACACAGCCAAACTCACCCTGAACACACACAAAGTCACAGCCGAAGTAAAAACAATAAGTGTGGCTTGATATCGAGTAAGAAAAAGGTTGATAAACGCTGTGAGAATGGGTCTGCAGAGAGAATTTCGCCGCGATCCCAACTGTCTGTTATCAGCCTGCAGCCAGGGAGGAGAAATCAGCTGAGCTGCCTGCACTGAGTGTGTGAGGAAGTCGTGGATTGGTCAATTTGGACCAATCAGCGGGGGCTTAACGTAACGGCTCTGCGGACGTAATGTAACGGCTCCACGGATTGGTCCATTTCGTTCCGGGTACGACATGACATCATGCGTTACCCGGAAGAATCAAATGGATGATGACGTTTCACCAAAGAGGCGTTTTGGGGAGGTATTTTCTGTGTTAGAGTTTTACTCGCTACAGGATGTACTTTGAGGGTTTTGACTCTGCACACCATTTACATGCATAAAAACCTTCATAACACACAAGGGGACGGGTAATAACCGGAAAAGCATGACATGTGACCTTTAAAACTCGTCAGGCATTAGGAAGGATCACTTCTTCTTCAGGGCAGGCTATGCAGTACGCAGGCTAATGTCCCACAGTGGCTGCCTCTCTGGTGGACTCCGGTACTGCACATTACTCCCGAGACGTTTAAAGAAAAAATAAAAAAAATATTATTTTAGTTTTTTTAAGTGAAATATCCGGGGCTTTTCATAAAACATCCGGGGCTTGAGCCCAAGTAGCCACCCCCTAGCGCCGCCACTGTTATGAACGTTTCTTAACCAGTTTAGCCCTAAGCCTGTTTTTCAGGTCTCAGGCTCGAAAATGACATTCCCAGAACAAATGACCATATCTTCTTCTAAAAGGGTTACATTAATAATCTTTTTTGAGTTGATTGACATCTCTTTCTGACCGTTAGAGCCAATAGAATCGAAGGGGAATCTCCCCACTCACACACATGGTAAAAAAAAGGTGGGGGCTTCGCACACACAGTTTTGCTCCAGAGTGAAGCTGTCTCTAGCTCTGACATCTGGAAACGGAAAAGCAGGTTTATGTCTCATGGATTATCAGAAATTATTTCAAAGTGACACAGACACATTGGATTAACCTATGGATTAACTTCAGCAGCGTTTTTATAGTTTTAATGCCATTGAAGACAACTTTTGACCAGACAAAGACACAGGTGAGCCATGTTAGTGTTTTTACCTAGCGCCACATGTTTTGATGTCAGCAAAGATAGATAATAAGGTTTTGTGAGTGAATTTTGGTGCAGTCATCTGTTAGCATTTTTCACTGGTTGCTAATTCAGAGGCTCAGCGTTAGCATTGTGGGTTTTAAAAATAAATAAAAATGAAAATGATCAGTTAGATGAGTTTCTTCCTGTTACATGGATATAAAACATTCATAGTTTATTCAATGAACATGCCCTCAGACACTGTTTCCTGCAAGATGTTGCGGCAGTACCCCGGTACCGGGGTCTCTCGGGCTTAACAGATTAAATACGTTTATTTTCTACATATCTTTACCATTTATTGTCTTGTTTGTAATAATGATAATAGTCATTTATAAATATCATTTAAGAGCACACATTTGAAATCGAGAATCGGGCTCGATATATGGTTAAATTAAAATCAGTAGGCAAGGCTGTAATTTCTCCAGCTGTTACTCTCATGAGCGAGGCAGAACATAATAGTTTTAATATGACAAAAAGCTGCCGTGTCGTTTATTGCACCTCAAAGATTAAAACAAATCCAGAGTTACGTGTTTCTGAACTTCCTCTAAGAACAAAGGACAGTAACAGAAGAGCTCTGTGGCTTCAGGCTTGATCGCCGTTCAAATGACAGCGTTGGTTCCCCCAAAAGTGGGCGGGGCCGTAAAGTGACGTAGATTTTACTCTAATCTATTATTCAAAACCATTCTATTTATTCTAACATAAATTACGTGTCAGTGTTTTATCTTTTTATTTAGCGATTTGTTTTTGCATGTTTAACTGGGAATGTTTTCATGTTCGCTGATTGGATGTTTTAGCCGCAATGCACGTTGGGATGTGGTGTTAATGCGATAAGATATCCGGAAACAAATTCAGAGTTTAGGATGGCCGAAGACTACCCATAATCCCCAGCTATCGTTTGGGACTCCAGTCCCGTTGACAAACCCCGTGATTAATCTTCAAGCTCTGGGATTGGATGTTGGAGTGGCAGTGCGCCAAGGTTACGCCGAGCGTCAAGCTCTTTGAAATGGAACGAAACCACGGCAGACTATTCACAACTGGACTCGAACGCCCCCCCAGAACTACACATGCTGGCTATTGTGTTTCGCAACATGTTCTCTATGGCACGTCTCTACTGGGAATTGTAGTTTTAAAAGACATTTCGTTTTTCCCAAAATTAGAAGTTAACAGTATTAAACTGTGTACATCCCTGGAGGTTTAGGCGATAGGAAACAAATTGGTGTGTACACATTTAAAACATGTAATTACTAAATGGGTGAAAATCGCTTGTGTCCATAATGCGCAGCATCAATATATAGCATTAATATATAGCATTAATATATACCCACATGACAGCTCATTGTTACTTTGTAATTCTACTCCACTACAATTCAGAGGGTAACCTGGTATTTTTACTCCACTACATTTATTTGAGTTACTTTGCAGATTCTGATTAATGATGTGAAATATAAACAACCCTTAAATCAGACTTTAGTTACACCTGTGTAAAATTCAGGAAAGGTGATTGTCAAGTGCCAACAATCAGGAGAGATGTGTGATAGTTGCTGCTCGAGAAGACTAAACATGTATCTGCAGATCCCTATAAAGTATATTCATTACTCGTTATTCTCTACTAATAGTTAATTAAAAACTGTATATTATTACTATTTTTCACATCCATTTCAAGATTTCAAGATGTTCTAAGGTTTATTGACATAATCATATTACAATATAACTACACCGTAGTTGCGTATAAATACGCAACTACAAGAGATGAGAGAGTAGAGAGGAGAGTTTCTGCAGCAGAGTTTGGAGTTAGGAGTTGGAACGAGTCAGAGGAAGGGAGGGCTGAGAGCACCGATGAGGCAAAGGTAGAGGGGGAGAGGGAACGGAGGTTACGGCGGACAGGTGCAGGATGAGAAGAGATTAGTTTGTTATGTTTGGAAAGGGGTAGAGAGAATGAAATGAAGAAGTGATCGGAGGTGTGGAGCGGGTTTACAGAGAGGTTAGAAGTAGTGCAGGTCCTTGAGAATATGAGATCAAGGACACTGCCAGCTTTATGAGTTGGTGGGGACGGAGACAGTGAGAAAGCAAAGGCGGTTAACAGAGATGTTAGTTCGTCTATCTTCCCCGTCTGGAGGTTGAAGTCTCAGAGAAGTACAGCGGGAGGGCCAGATTCAGGGATGTGTGAGATATGTTGATGCTGTGTCTCCTATGGATGATATGTGGATGTTGTGTCATCTCCTATGGATGATATGTGGATGTTGTGTCATCTCCTATGGATGATATGTGGATGTTGTGTCTCCTATGGATGATATGTGGATGTCGTCTCCTATGGATGATATGTGGATGTCGTCTCTTATGGATGATATGTGGATGTTCTGTTTCCTATGGATGATATGTGGATGTCGTCTCCTATGGATGAAATGTGGATGTTGTGTCTCCTATGGATGATATGTGGATGTCGCCTCCTATGGATGAAATGTGGATGTCGTCTCCTATGGATGAAATGTGGATGTCGTCTCCTATGGATGAAATGTGGATGTTGTGTTTCCTATGGATGAAATGTGGATGTTGTGTTTCCTATGGATGATATGTGGATGTTGTGTCTCCTATGGATGATATGTGGATGTCGCCTCCTATGGATGAAATGTGGATGTCGTCTCCTATGGATGACATGTGGATGTTGTGTCTCCTATGGATGATATCTGGATGTTGTGTCTCTTATGGATGAAATGTGGATGTTGTGTCTCCTATGGATGATATGTGGATGTTGTGTCGTCTCCTATGGATGAAATGTGGATGTCGTCTCCTATGGATGAAATGTGGATGTCGTCTCCTATGGATGATATGTGGATGTTGTGTCTCCTATGGAAGATATGTGGATGTTGTGTCTCCTATGGATGATATGTGAATGTTGTGTCTCCTATGGATGATATGTGGATGTTGTGTCTTCTATGGATGATATGTGGATGTCGTCTCCTATGGATGATATCTGGATGTTGTGTCTCCTATGGATGAAATGTGGATGTCGTCTCCTATGGATGATATGTGGATGTCGTCTCCTATGGATGATATGTGGATGTTGTGTCTCCTATGGATGATATGTGGATGTTGTGTCTCCTATGGATGAAATGTGGATGTCGTCTCCTATGGATGAAATATGGATGTCGTCTCCTACGGATGAAATGTGGATGTTGATCCACAGGAAGGTAGGGACGGGTTAAAGAACACTTTTCTTTGGAGTTTTATTTTGAACATTGTAAACCGATCTGTGATTCATTTAGAAAGCTTTTTATTCTTCCTTTATCAGAAACATTTTAATACATTTTATTTCATTTTTATTTGATACATTCTGTGAGTAATTGTATTTTCTCTGATCTATATGTTTTGATACAAGAATACACAATTATTTCCTATGTTCCTAAGTCGTGGTCCTGTGTGTCGTTGTGTCCGCTGGAGGTCTTAACTTGTTTATAGAGTTTGCTAAACCAATATCCTAAACAAACCTAGAATTAGAGTTACCCTTTATTGTGCATTTTGAGTTTGGGGTACCTTGAGATTTAGATACTAAACTCATTATTCATATAACAGATCAACTACCACCAGGGAAGGTTCCATAGCGGGTTAAACTCTGGATCACTCTGCCCCTCCTGTGAGGTCGGCCGAGACCCTAGGGGTTTTAAATCAACACTTAAAACCCACTTCTTCTCTCTGGCCTTTCAGCCTTTTCTTATCAGGAGGGTAACGGGCTGCAGAGTGGCTTATTCAGGACGGGGAGTGTTATGACCGGACACACAGCGTACCTCCTCACCTCTCACCAATTCCAACCAAGGCTCCAGTGGGGACCTTGTTCCCTGAGGGGGCCTCTCCACCTCTGTTTCTTACTCTCTTACTTGCTTACCTTTTCCCTCAGCCTATCCTAAGGGAGTGCTTGTTCGTCCGTCTGTCTGTGTCTGTGTTTTCTCTTGTTCCCATTAACCCAGCCAACTCTTTCTTCTTGTCTTGTATCTATCTCTACGCCGGGATCCGGAGTCGAGGCTGATCCTCTTGCTGGAGTCCTGTGTCCTGGATCCTCTATCCTGAGTTCTGGATTAAGTCGTGGACTTCGGGTCGTGGCTGAACCCGTCTCTGCGGTCCTGCTTGGGTCTCGTCAAGCTGCCTCCCTGATGGATTCCTCAGGACTGTAGCTGACATCCTCGTGGATTCATCTTCTCATTACAGACACATGCATTTCCTAACATTCGGTCTATATGCTGTGAAATGTATTATCTCTTGGATTTACACATGGCATCTATTGCAGTCTGTCCGTCCTGGAGAGGATCCTCCTCTGTCGCTCTCCCTGAGGTTTCTCCATGTTCCCTTTAAACTGTGGGGTTTCTCTGGAAGTGTTTCCTTGTACGATGTGAGGGTCTAAGGACAGAGGGTCTAAGGACAGAGGGTCTAAGGACAGAGGGTATGAGGACAGAGGGTCTAAGGACAGAGGGTCTAAGGACAGAGGGTCTGAGGACAGAAGTTCTAAGGACAGAGGGTCTAAGGACAGAGGGTCTAAGGACAGAGGGTCTGAGGACAGAGGGTCTGAGGACAGAAGTTCTAAGGACAGAGGGTCTAAGGACAGAGGGTCTGAGGACAGAGAGTCTAAGGACAGAGGGTGTGAGGACAGAGGGTCTAAGGGCAGAGGGTCTAAGGACAGAGGGTCTGAGGACAGAGGGTCTAAGGGCAGAGGGTCTGAGGACAGAGGGTCTGAGGACAGAGGGTCTAAGGACAGAGGGTCTGAGGACAGAGGGTCTAAGGACAGAGGGTCTAAGGACAGAGGGTCTGAGGACAGAGGGTCTGAGGACAGAGGGTCTAAGGGCAGAGGGTCTGAGGACAGAGGGTCTGAGGACAGAGGGTCTAAGGGCAGAGGGTCTGAGGACAGAGTGTCTGAGGACAGAGGGTCTGAGCTGTTGTATTTGCTGTAAAGTGTCTCTCCTGTAGTATCTTTATCTACATCTCTTTGGCGCCACCACACATCGTTTATAATTAAAACTAGATTTGAGTTGAACTTGAACCTGTTCAGCTGGCTGTGAAACAAAGGGAGGAGCTGCAGACAGGAAGGACGTGAAGGTGGAAGCAGGAAGTCAGACTGCCAGACGCCATTCTACACTTCGACAGAGCAGGAGGACAACAGGGTGAGCGCTAACACCAGGGTCTGCTTCTAACACACGGTTTACTCTGTTACCGGATTCCAGAACATAACGCGTTATAAAGATATAAGTGTGTGTGTGTGTGTGTGTGTGTGTGTGTGTGTGTGTGTGTGTGTGTGCGTGTCCAGTGTTACTGGTTCATCTCTCAGAGGGGAGAAGATGAGTGATTTCAGAGATGAGGAAGAGGACAAGTCTCCAGTCTCCAGCTGCCTGTCCTTGACGAGTGAGCGGTCTCCAGAGGACCCTCCAGACTTCAGAGATGACCCTGGACCCTCAGACACAAAGTAAGAGTTTCCGCTGTGACCTGACCTGAAGAGGATTCAGCTTTGCTTAAGATCTGTTCTTTAATAATGTCATGTGCGCAGAGTCGCGTAAGCCAACATTATTTAAGGATATTTCAATATGCAATTGCATTATCATTGTTAGTGTTATTGAATGGTTTCAAATGGCTAAAATATAGATAGTTCTTAAAACTAAACATATCGTCCAAAACATGAATGTAAACAAAAAACACTAAAACTACAAGACCTGGTTGACTATAAAACTATTCAAATTATATTCGAAGCTGCAAATCAACAATGACCTCATAATATCCAGGGACTTTTCACACGGAGAGAAAGCATACACACGTTGAGAGGAAACTGCATTTTCAAAAACCACCCGTACGGACAAATGCCAAACTTCATCGCATCTCATCAAAAGGTGTTAGTCTGTGGAATAACTAACAATGCACTGACATATTGTACAAGTCTATCTGAAATGAAAGTATTATTTAGGAGTCTAATCATTAATGGTTATGAACAGGACCTGTAAAATCCCATTTGTTGTTATTTCTTGTAATTGTAATTTGTAAAAAAAAAAAAGAAAAAAAAAAAAAAAAAGATGAACAAGACAAACATGTCGCTGATGACGATGACCTAATGTTTTATAAGAAACATATATGTTAGAGGGGGGAGGACCAGAAACGTTTTTTGAAGCTTCTTCTTTCCCCTGTTGAACATGAACAGAGACTATCTGAACATTATTATTATTATTTTTTTTTTTTGGTACTTTGTTATAATTATTAATCTGAGTGAAAAAAAGAGAATATATATATATATATATATTATTGTTATATTTTTTTGTTTCTGACATGTTCAATAAATTGACTAAACTAACTAATGTACGACGTGGGCATGATATGTATTTTTAAGATGTTGATAGTAGTGATCACCTGGTCGGCTGGTTGTTCAGCGTCAGCAGATATAATGAGTTTTGAGAGGTTACATGAAGTCAGTGCAAAGACCCAGATCCAACACCAAGGAAGTGAAGAAGGGAAATGCATGTCACCTGCGTGTTCGTGCAGCGTGACACATTTCAGCTTGAGGGTCGAGTTAGAGACGCTCTGTTACAGAAACCTGTCAGAGTTGAGATGGGGCTCCTCTGGTCTCTGACGGAGGGGGATCCGAGAGGAGAGCAGAGCTCCACAGCAGCTCATATTCAATCAGGGTTATTCGTGTTCCTGTTCCAGAGACGGTCTGTGGCGCTGACAATACACTCACTGCTGCACCACATGAAGTCACTCTGAGTGAGGATGGAGCAGCTGCAGTGTTAGCCCAGCGCTAATCAAACCGGTTCAGAAAACATTTAAATATGTGTATGCTCTTTATGCTCTTTATGCTATGTTTATTGTAATGAATTCACAGCAGCTTCTCTGTGAATTGTGTTGTAATGCTATCGTGCACCAGGTTAACCCAGCTGTGTGTGTCGAGCAGAGACAGGGAGCATGAGCTCCTCTGGTGAGGAATCCAGACAGGAAGAGCTTTGCTTTTATAATGATGTGAAGTCGAAACTGTCTACCTGATCACTAGGGTTGGGTATCGTTTGAATTTCCACGATTCTGATTCCGATTCCGATTCTACTTTTCGACTCCGGTTCTTAACGGGGGCAGGGTAACAAATGATACAAGCTTCTTCCACCAACAAAATACATTTATTCGAGAAACTATTACACAGGTTAGTTTACAGTAATATTCACTGCTATGTAACTGTAACCTGAACCACTGAAGCTACAACAGTGCAACTTTTAAAGGACCCCCCCCCATTTAAAAACAGTTCTTGTTGAGAAAAAGAAGCATATCTGCCTCTCAGGCGTACCGGGAAGAAAGGTTTGAACAAGTAAAAGTAAAATGCTTCAATCTGGTGCACTTTAAGCAGAATTACTAGAGACCTGATCTACGGGGTACAACTCCAAACACCCATATGAAAAAGATCGGTTTACATTTGAATAATCAAATAAGTATGTGAGCATAACCAGTAACCCATAGCCAATAACAAATACATGTAACGTATTTTATTTTTGTATTTTATTTATGCATATTTTTGTATCTCTCCAGTTTAAAACGATATGTCTGGTTTACTGTCCTATAGTTTACATTGGAATGATTTCAAACCTGTTTTATCCCAATAATTATAAAGGAGTGCCTTGGAAATATGTGTTTACATAAATTGTGATCAAACCGTTTGAAACCCACTGAGATAACTTAGACTAAAGTGAACTATCTAAACACTCAGAGTCCTTTACCTCACTGAGCTGAAGTTATCAGCCTCAGTCTGACTGGAGAGGACTCTCCCTCCACATCATTGTAGAAACATCTCCTTCTTCCGTTAGAGCAGCTAGCACCAGATGCTAATAACAACAGCGCGTACCAGTGCACCCTCCCTTTCTCCCTCGCTCACTCGCACTTTGGCTGTGAGCTGCGGGCGCCAGATAAGTCAACATCCCCCATTTTCATCACTTGCAGCGCCCATCGTACAGGGCGAATGAAACGTGTAACCGGGATGTAAAGGGTGTTACATTTACTTAATTATGAATGTTGTTACATCAAGGCCGAACATTAGGATGAGCACCAACGGTCAAAACATTTGTTTTCCCTCCCAGAGCTGTCAGCGCAGCGCCTCCGCAGATCTGGCGCCCTAGGCGAACATCTATAACGCCAGTGCGACGGGCCGGCCCTGGTATCAGGTTACGCTGTAGGAAGTGTAGGTACAACGCTACATTTCCCGCCCCGCCGCAGTCACACAGTAGGCTACGGACCACAGCATATTACTAGACCGACTGGAAAACTGGAAAACTGGGTGGGACTTTCGGAAACAGTTCTAAATTGGTTTGAATCCTACTTATAGGTACATACACATCTGAGTTGACAAATATGACATGTGGGGTTCCTCAAGGCTCCATCTTGGGGCCTCTTCTCTTTAACGTCTACATGCTACCACTGGCTCAGATAATGAAGAACAACAAAATAAGTTACCATAGCTATGCAGATGACACACAAATGTACGTAACAATTTCACCAGGAGACTATGCTCCAATTCAAACACTGAGTAAGTGCATTGAACAAATCAATGACTGGATGTGTCAGAACTTTCTCCAATTCAACAAAGATAAACTGAGGTAATGGTTTTTGGAGCCAAGGCAGAACGTATAGAAGTTAGCGCTGAGCTTCAGTCTGCAATGTTCAAACCAACAGATAAAGCCAGAAATCTAGGTGTAGTCATGGACTCTGACCTGAGTTTCAACAGTCACATTAAAACAGTTACTAAATCAGCCTACTATCACCTAAAGAATATATCTAGGATTAAAAGACTAATGTCACAGCAGGATCTGGAGACACGTGTCCATGCCTTTATCTTCAGTAGACTCGACTACTGCAATGGTGTCTTCACAGGTCTCACTAACACATCTATTAGGAAGCTGCAGCTGATTCAGAACGCCGCTGCTCGAGTCCTCACTGACACTAAGAAAGAGGATCACATCACTCCTGTTCTGAAGTCTTTACACTGGCTTCCTGTGTGTCAAAGAATAGATTTCTAAATACTGCTGCTGGTTTATAAAGCACTGAATGGTTTAGGCCCAAAATACATTTCTGACCTCCTGCTAAATGATGAACCATCAGATCTCTCAGGTCTTCAGGGACTGGTCAGCTTCCTGTCCCCAGAGACAGATCTCTCAGGTCTTCAGGGACTGGTCAGCTTCCTGTCCCCAGAGACAGATCTCTCAGGTCTTCAGGGACTGGTCAGCTTCCTGTCCCCAGAGACAGATCTCTCAGGTCTTCAGGGACTGGTCAGCTTTCTGTCCCCAGAGTCAGATCTCTCAGGTCTTCAGGGACTGGTCAGCTTCCTGTCCCCAGAGTCAGATCTCTCAGGTCTTCAGGGACTGGTCAGCTTCCTGTCCCCAGAGTCAGATCTCTCAGGTCTTCAGGGACTGGTCAGCTTCCTGTCCCCAGAGTCAGATCTCTCATGTCTTCAGGGACGGGTCAGCTTTCTGTCCCCAGAGACAGATCTCTCAGGTCTTCAGGGACTGGTCAGCTTCCTGTCCCCAGAGACAGATCTCTCAGATCTTCAGGGACTGGTCAGCTTCCTGTCCCCAGAGACAGATCTCTCAGGTCTTCAGGGACTGGTCAGCTTCCTGTCCCCAGAGACAGATCTCTCAGGTCTTCAGGGACTGGTCAGCTTCCTGTCCCCAGAGACAGATCTCTCAGGTCTTCAGGGACTGGTCAGCTTCCTGTCCCCAGAGTCAGAACTAAACATGGAGAAGCAGCGTTCAGTTATTATGCTCCAAACATCTGGAACAAACTCCCAGAAACCTGCAGGTCCGCTGCAACTCTGACTACTTTCAAATCCAGCAAGAAGACTTTTCTTTTTGTCGCTGCTTTTAATTGAACTATTCATATCTTAGACTGCACTGTAACTTTTATCCATGTATTTTTCCTTTTAATGTTTATTTTATTAGCTTTTCTTTTTTAATGCTTAATGTCTTTCATTTTTTGTAAAGCATTTTGAATTGCCTTGCGTTGAAAAGTGCTATATAAATAATCTTGCCTTGCCTTACGGAGAGCGACGAGAAACATTTCCTCAGGCATCGAAAAGCGGAACCGAAATTGACATTTCTAAATGATGCCGTTGGAATCGAAATGTTGGAACCGGTTCCGAACCGGAATCAGTTCTCGGTACCCCTCCCTACTGATCACTAAGATATATTATATAGAGATAGATCTTTTTAAATGTTAAACTAGAATTTCCCCCTTGTTGTAGCTTTGGTGAGAATCAGCTCCTCTAATGTAAAGTGTTATAAAGGATGTGTTCCTCTCCACAGAGGGAAGAGGAAGAGTCCTGTTCCTGTGGAGGAGCAGCTGTCCAGCTGTGCTCTGTGTCAGGACGTCCTGAAGGATCCAGTCTTTACCAGCTGTGCTCTGTGTCAGGACGTCCTGAAGGATCCAGTCTCTACCAGCTGTGGACACTGGTTCTGCAGACAGTGCCTCACCTCATACCGGGAGCAGCGCCCTCCATCAGGAGACCCCTCCTGTCCCCAGTGTGGAGGAAGATCCAGACCCAGAGCTGGCCTGCAGACAGCCAGTCAGACCAGCTCTGTACGAGGTAAGAGGCCGAACACATTCAGCGTCTTTAGATCCATCGGGGCGCTGGGTCTCTACTCTTGGATGACTTCTCATTGGCTCAGAGATGGCCATTTCTACTGGTCATAGTTCCATCGTTGAGGTCGACTAGAATAGATGCACTTTGTTAATGTTCCAAACTCTCATAGGTTTCTCACAGCATCTCTGATAGTCTGTGTATTCACTCTCTGTCCTACACGGCTTGTTGGAGCTCCTGCCCCCCCCCCCCCCCCCCCCCTGTGAGTCCACTGTGCTCTGATTGGTCAGCTCGCCCACTCTGTTCTGATGAGTCCACCACCGTTACAGCTGAACATCAGTGATTATGTGTTACCATGGCATTTAATAAAAATTGTCTCCAATCTTTTAGCTAGTACTGTACGTAACTCACGGCAGCGAAGCCAGACAACACACAACTTCACTCTACGGGCCAACACTGCAAATACATCTTACCTTTGCTGTTGCTGATCAAAAGTCATGTTCAATGGCATTGAAACACATACGCACGCCGCTGAAGGTTGGTCCAATGTCTCTGTGTCACGTTGGAATGATTACTGATAACCCATCATCATATTTATGGCAATAAACGTAGTTTTCTATAGAGCGTAACAAAGCTTTCGGTTTGGGCAAGCTGCGCGCGCATCGCTCTCACTCCTCAACGGTAATGTTTAGATGGATTTAGGAACACCCCCTCGATTCTATTGGCTCTCACGATTCAAAAGAGATCAGCAACATCGCCTGTTCATTTATTCCGGCAATTTCTCTGACCTACTAGTTGACCTGACAGAAGCTATTAAGTCTATGCACGTTTACTGCTCGGCTCAGATCCACCTGGATCAGCAACGTCTCGCCTCTACTGACTCCTGAAGAACCAGTTCAATGAACTGCTGTTTCAATTCAGACGACTCTCTAAATCTGTTGAAGCGATCCCGAAGGATTTTGATATCAGTAAAGAGGTGTAGCCCTACCTAAGAGTGAGTGTGGCAGGGTGCAGTCTCACCTTTGAAGCAGGAGAGGAGAGCGCAGATGTCTTTAAAGTTGTCCCAGTCCAAAAGGTGGGATGATTTTATTTGAAGAAAATGGTCCACGCTTTTACCGTCTCTCGTTACAATGTGACAATCACACAGATATATCATGCTGCGAACCTTTTCTAATATAAACCTTAATTCACAGTTTTACATTTCTTACATTACATTCTAACCTCAACTGGCCCACTTCAGCTGTGACATTACATTCTAACCTCAACTGGCCCACTTCAGCTGTGACATTACATTCTAACCTCAACTGGCCCACTTCAGCTGTGACATTCAATTCTAACCTCAACTGGCCCACTTCAGCTGTGACATTACATTCTAACCTCAACTGGCCCACTTCAGCTGTGACATTCAATTCTAACCTCAACTGGCCCACTTCAGCTGTGACATTACATTCTAACATCAACTGGCCCACTTCAGCTGTGACATTCAATTCTAACCTCAACTGGCCCACTTCAGCTGTGACATTCAATTCTAACCTCAACTGGCCCACTTCAGCTGTGACATTACATTCTAACCTCAACTGGCCCACTTCAGCTGTGACATTTCATTCTAACATCAACTGGCCCACTTCAGCTGTGACATTACATTCTAACTTCAACTGGCCCACTTCAGTTGTGACATTTAAATTGTACCGTTTAAATTATTCCGACTTTAGAGGAATATCCTCTTAAATGGTCGGTGATAAAAAATACATTAAAACTTTCATTCAACAAAACATTAAAAATCAAAGAACTTACCAAGGAAACCCCGCTCTGGAGCGTTCTCCCTCTCAGTGCTTTCATGCGGCACACAGGGACAGAAGACCAAGACACACCTTCAAACCCATAGATGTGAGGAAAGGTCATGACCTCAGGTGTGCATGACTGGACATGTCCTATGGTATGTGTGGCGGCTGAATTTCCAGTTCAGTTTGAGTCGCCAAGAGGCTAAGCTTGGCTATAAACTGTGATGCGTTGACAAAGAGAAAGTCAATACTGAAGCAAGATAGTTTTACGATATTTAATAAACTAAATCTAAAGTCATGGTCCAAATCCAGATTTTGTATTTCCTTTGCTCTTTCCAACACATGTTACTTATCCATGTTGTTAGTAGAAAGCCTCCCTTTGAACACACGGCCCGTAGATCATGGTAAAGGGCTCTTCTTCTGAAGCGGTTGAAGTGAGGCAGTCGTCTACGTAAAAGTTATTCATAATTGTGTTTATGGCTTGAGAGCTGAACTGTTCTAGATTGTCTTCAGCGCATTTCCTAAGGGCAACATGTGCACAGCTTGGGGACGAGGTTGCTCCGAAGAGATGCACGGTCCTTCTATATTCCACCAGGCTCTGACTGCAGTCTCCATCAGGCCACCAGAGGAACCGTAAGAAGTCACGGTCTTCACTTGGAACTTTCACTTAGTGAAACATGGCTTCGATGTCTGCAGCGATGACAACAGGATCTTTAACTCCCAGCAAGGTGCCAGTCAGATCCGGCCCCGGAGAGCCATGCATTCAGGGAAACTCCCCCAAATGTTGCTCCACAGTCAAACACTACTCGAAGTTTGTTATTTTGTGGATGCAAAACTCCGTGATGTGGTAGATACCATATGTTGCTGTCTCTACGTTCCGAGACATGATCCGGTGCTTTCTCTGCGCGGCCTTTAGATATCATCTCAGACATGACGTTGGTATAATCAGAATGAAAGGAAGGATCTCTCTTAAATCTTCTTCTTAGGTTCAGAGTGCGTTGTAATAATGTCCATTGACTAGGTGGGCAGATTTTGAAACCAGATCCAAGAACTGTTGGTCTTCCCTGGAAGGTTCTGGTTGTCTCTCCCACATTCGGGAAAGTCAGTCTGAAATTGCTGTTCCCACAGCTTGTCGAGTTGCACAACTGATGATCTGTTTACACTTATTGAAGTTTTGTCCCGAGTATCATCAGGACATCCTCCTAATGGTCCATCCGAGCATGGTTTTTATGGCATAAGGTCCATCCCCCACACTCCTGATTACATCGATTGGTTCAAGGGCCTTTGGCTGAACCAATCAGCAACTCCATTTCAGCGTCAATTTCAGGTAGACAAACATCCCTGAAATGCAACCATTGATTGATGTCGTTTTGACGTGGAATGTTTCCTCTGTGCACGGGTATAGTCTTCTGAGTGTATAATAGGGACGGGTGGCGCAGTGGTCTGTGCATCTGATCGTCAGATCAAGGGGGGGTGCTGGGGAACTCCAGTTCGAAACCCCCTCCTGCCGCCACTGCGTCAGGCCGTTGTGTCCTTGGGCAAGACACTTCACCCGGATTTGCTCCTGTGGGTATTGTCCACAGTACATGTATAATACCAATGTGTACTTGTAAAAGCGCCTCGATGACCTCGAGGCGTGAAGATGGACGGTGTGGCGCAGTGCGCTGTGCAATGTCTGTAAAGCCGTTGTGTCCTTGGGCAAGACACTTCACCTGAACTTGCTCCTGTGGGTATTGTCCACAGTTTCTGACCATTGCATGTATGATATATGTGTAATGTGTGTATATGTAAAGCGCTTTGAGTCATTGAAAAAGCGCTATAATAAATGTAAGGAATTATTAATAATAATAGCTTAGATTTATATAGCGCTTTTCATGGGACCCAAGGTCGCTTTGCAAGGACGAACAGGGCAAAACAAACATAGCAAAACAAAAGGCAATCAGACAACCAGTCAGACAGACACAAACAACAAATAGATTAGGGGCCAAAGGCCTTGGTGAACAGATGGGACTTGAGGGCCCTTTTGAAGGCGTCAAGCGTGGGTGGGGATGTCGCGGATCTCCGTCATCTGCATAGCTATGGTAACTTATTTTGTTGTTCTTCATTATCTGAGTTGTGGTAGCATGTAGACGTTAAAGAGAAGAGGCCCCAGGATGGAGCCTTGAGGAACCCCACATGTCATATTTGTCACGGCGCGCTCTCGTGGGTGCAAGTACCCCCGCCATGATGCTTTCAACCAAACAGTGAAATGCATCAAGAGGAGTTTTTACAATCTGCGTTAAATGTTTTCTAACCCTGCTACGCCGGCTATAATGTTTATCACTCTCATCCGCGCATGTGCACTAGCTGCCTCCTTTACTGGAGTTACAACCTGGGCAGCGAGTGGGGAATCTGTACGGTCAACATTACGTGGCTGTGTGGGTGTGTGGAAAGAAAATACACCCAGACTGGAATACAAGCAATCTCTTTTATTATTAACAAAAGACGGCCTTGTCACAGTGGGATCAAACAGGGAGGAGGCGGGATTCGCACTCGCGTCCTGGCCGGAAAAATCACCTCTCTCCGCCGGGACGCTTCCTCACGCCGCCAATCAACTCCTGGAGGACGGTGCCCCCCACGCAGTACCCCTTCACTGAGCGGGAGCCCACCGGGTCTGGTCAGCCTGTCGCCATGAGGGCCGGTACTGGGCCGGTTCCTCGGGACGGACACTGGAGGCAGAGGGCGCGCCAGGAGCCCTGGGGGCTCTTTACCGGCGCCTCTCTCTACACCTAACCACCGCCGGGCGCTCTCTCCCTAGCGGAGAGGACTGAGGGTGAGCCAGCGGCAGCATGTGGCTGAGCTGCGCCCTCTCTCCCTCCAGGCGACTGAAGCGCTGGGTGACCGAGGACATCGATCCGAAGAGCCCTTCCATGGCAACGGGGGCCCCAAGGAGATCGTCTCGGTCTTTCTTGGCCAGTGCATCACACGACCGGCTGCGGTAGCCATACCGTGGACCAGATTATTCATCTGGCCGACGCTGCGGTCCGAGTAATCACTCCTGCCCTCAGGCGGGGGGCCGGGTGTCCTGCTGAGGGGTGATCAGCGAGACTCCCAACACACCAAGATTACTGGCCGCCGCCGCCATCTGCGCCCGGAGCCTGAACATCTTATCCAGATACTCAAGCATTTTGCGTTCACGCGGCAGCAGGGGCCTACTCCCCTCTGCCCACCCGGCTGCCTGTGGAAGCAGATGGCTGGCCACCAGGCTTTCATCCAGTGGGGGCCACTCCGTGTCCGAGTGGCCCTGCACCTTCAGGATTCCAGCCCATGTCGCCACCGGAGCCTTCGTCATCAGTGGCTGTCGCCACGTCGCCTCCACACACCGCCAGATGTCTGGCAGGGGGGGTGAAACGAAGGCCGGCTGTGCCGGACGGGCCGGGCCGTAGCAGCCCTGACGTAGGCGGCTCACCGGCCTCGGTAGCAGCGGTGGGGGGAGCCGCAAGCCCGCACGCTCCGCCGCCATAGTCATCACCGCCGGGAAGTCCTGTCGCGCAGACCTGTGCTGCTGGCCTTCCCATCATCGTCCCTCTCCCCGACGAGCGGACCCGCCCGGTCCTGCTGGTATGGCAAACACGAAGGGCACTCCCTCCTCGAGGTCCACCGGCGAGACGTAGAAGTCCTCAAACTGCGCCAGCCGCTGATGGCGGCTGAGCCGAGGAATTAGACGCCAGGCGCTGCAGACCATAAGCGGGCCCAGGTTGGACGCCGCGTGGTCGGACCCCAGGCATTCAATTCACTGGCGGTGGAGGTCGGCGCCTGCAATGGCGCCCGGATACGAAGGACAGGGCCGCTGCTCCAGCAATGGTGAGTCTATTTTCTTCAGTTTGATTTAAATGTATCCGTCTCCCTTCACTCAGGTGTGTGTCTCTTGCTTGCTGAAGAGAAAGGGATGACAGTCAGGAGGCGCAGTGGTCTGTGCATCAGATCATCAGATCAAGGGGGAGTGCTGGGGAACTCCAGTTCGAAACCCGCCCCCACTGCGTCAGGCCTTTGTGTCCTTGGGCAAGACACTTCACCCGGATTTTCTCCTGTGGGTATTGTCCACAGTACATGTATAATACCAATGTGTACTTGTAAAAGCACCTCGAGGCGTGAAGATGGACGGTGTGGCGCAGTGCGCTGTGCAATGATCATCAGATCAAGAGGTGAAACCCGCCGCTGCTGCGTCTGTAAAGCCGGTGTGTCCTTGGGCAAGACACTTCACCTGAACTTGCTCCTGTGAGTATTGTCCACAGTTTCTGACCATTGCATGTATGATATATGTGTATATGTAAAGCGCTTTGAGTCATTGAAAAAGCGCTATAATAAATGTAAGCTATTATTATTGTTATGTTATGCGGTGAGATGCGCGCGCATTCAGGTAGGCCCGCCCCGGGGCCGGCTATGTCTAGAAAGTCTCAGTGGATGAATGCTTGCATGATAGGATCAAGGGGAGTACCCATAGAGTCCAGTAGAGGGCGGAGCCTGTGAGAGATAAAACAGGCACACACAACTAAAGCCAAAGTCCCCAATGGACAAGTGGTCACGCTTCCCAAACTGTGTTCAGCAAAAATACACGAGAAAGGAATTAATCGTGCATACTTCTTTCAGCTTGTTGTGCGCTGCAGTCAAGGAGTGTCCATCACTGAGTCCTCATGGCTACTCCAATGCATATCGAGGAGGACAAAACGGTCCAAAGGTTCCAAAGGTACAGAATATTAAGTCCGTTATCCGAAGCGTCCAAGCGATCCGTAAACCTATGGAAGCCGTCCAGTTCGGTCTCTGATGGGTAACACCGCCTTTCTCTGTTGACTTAATGTGGTGGCTCAATTTCCAGTTCAGTTTGAGTCTCCAAGAGGCTGAGCTTGGCTATAAACTGTGACGCGTGTGGTGCAATGGTTTGTGCGTTGGTGTTCGGATCAAGGGGTCACAGGTTCAAACCCCACTGCAGTCAGCATGGCGTTGTGTCCCTGAGACTCTTCACCCCAAATTGCTCCTGTGGGGATTGCCCACAGTATTGAGTATGTGAGTCGCTTTGGATAAAAGTGTCTAACATGTGACATGTGATGTATAAGGTCATGTTTTGATATTTAATATTAATATTCCTTCCGTCATATATTTATGTATTTATAACCCATTGGTCGATTTTGATGATTGACATATCTTTTGAACCGTTAGAGCCAATAGAATCGAAGAGGAATTTTCACATACGCACCCATTTTACCATTGAGAAGTGGGGGCTCTGCGCACGCCGTTTGCCCAAAGCGAAACCTATCTTACGCTCCGAAATCTGAAAACTGAAAACTAGGTTTATTGCTGATGGATTATCAGAAATCATTTCAAAGGGACACAGACACATTGTATTAACCTATGGATTAACCTTCAGCAGCATTGTTATCGTTTTAATGCCATCGAAGACAACTTTTGACCAGACTACGACAAAGGTAAGACATATTGCTTTATTGTGTTAGCTACCTAATGCCACGTGTTGTGATGTCTGTTTTTGTTTCTAATGTCGCGAGTTCTGATCGTGGAGTGATGATACAGATACCTGTCGAATCAATGGGTTGGATTTGCATTTACGATAAGTAATAATGGATTTATACCGTGAGTTCTATGCTAACGGCGTTAGCATTTTTTCGCTCCGGGCTAATTCAGAGGCTCAGCGTTAGTCTTGTGTTTTGTTTTGCTAAAAATTGTTTATATCATCAGTGATCTGAGTTTCTTCCTCTTACATGGATATGAAACATTCTTTATTAAATATTAACAAGCCCTCAGACGCTGTTTCCTGCAGATGATGCGTTTTTCCGGGGGGATGGGGGGTTTAACAGGTTAAAAGCATTTTCTGAGTCTCTCCTGTTTCCTTCTCTTCCAGCAGATAGTGGTCTGCAGGAGGTTCTCGATGAACATCAGCTCAGTCTGAGGAGGAGATGTGAACGTGTGACTGAAGGAACTGATCAAAGTAAAACCTTCCTCAACAGGATCTTCACTGAGCTCTACATCACACAAGGCCAGAGTGAAGAGGTTAATACCCAGCATGAGGTGAGGCAGCTGGAGGCAGCTTCCAAGAAGGAGCCCCTCCATGACACTCCAATCAAGTGCCAGGACATCTTTAGAGCCTTACCTGACCAGCAGACTCCCATCAGAGCGGTCCTGACCAATGGAGTCGCTGGAGTTGGAAAAACCTTCTCGGTGCAGAAGTTCACTCTGGACTGGGCCAAGGGTTTGGGAAACCAGGATGTCAGTCTGGTGATCCCGCTGTCCTTCAGGGAGCTGAACCTGATCAAAGGTGAGCAGTACAGTCTTCTCAGGCTGCTCCACGTCTTCCATCCAACCTTACAGAAGGTCACAGCAGAGCAGCTGGCTGGCTGCAAAGTGCTGCTCATCTTTGACGGCCTGGATGAAAGCAGACTTTCTCTGGACTTCAGAAACAGTGAGGTTGTGTCTGATGTCTCTCGGCCGTCCTCAGTCAACGTGCTGCTGACTAACCTCATCAGGGGGAAGCTGCTTCCCTCGGCTCTCGTCTGGATAACTTCCAGACCTGCAGCGGCCAATCAGATCCCTCCTGAGTTTGTGGACAGGGTGACAGAAGTACGAGGCTTCACTGACGCCCAGAAGGAGGAGTACTTCAGGAGGAGATTTAGTGATGAAGACCTGTCCAGCAGAATCATCTCTCACATCAAGAGCTCCAGGAGCCTCCACATCATGTGTCTGATCCCAGTCTTCTGCTGGATCACTGCTGCAGTTCTGGACCACATGCTGACTACAGACCAGAGAGGAGAGCTGCCCAAGACCCTCACTGACATGTACTCACGCTTCCTGCTGGTCCAGACCAAGAGGAAGAAGCAGAAGTATAAAGAGGGACATGAGACGAGTCCACAGCAGCTGACGGAGGCTGACAGGAAGCTTCTTCTGAAGCTGGGGAGGCTGGCGTTTGAACATCTGGAGAAAGGAGACATCATGTTCTACCAAGAAGACCTGCAGCGCTGTGGCCTTGGTGTCACAGAGGCCTTGGTGCACTCAGGAGTTTGCACAGAGATCTTCAAAAGAGAGAGTGTGATCTTCCAGAAAACAGTCTACTGCTTTGTTCATCTGAGCGTTCAGGAGTTCCTGGCTGCCGTCTACATGTTCCACTGTTACACCAACAGAGACACAGCGGTACTGAAGGACTTCCTGAAGAGAGACTGGCCCTATGAGAACAGTAAAAACCGTGATCAGGAGTACCCATCCCTGGATGTCTTCCTAAAGGGAGCCATGGAGAAATCCCTCCAAAGTGAAAATGGCCACCTGGACCTGTTTGTCCGCTTTCTCCACGGCCTCTCTCTGGAGTCCAACCAGAGACTGTTAGGAGGCCTGCTGGGTCGCACAGACAAGCGTCCAAAAATAATCAAGAGACTCGTCAGAGGCCTGCTGGGTCGCACACACAACCGTCCAGAAGTCCGTCCAGAAACCATCCAGAGAGCCATCAGCAACCTGAAGGAGATGAGAAGTTCTAAAATCTCTCCTGAAAGGATGATCAACGTCTTCCACTGCCTGACAGAGATGAAGGACCTCTCGGTGCATCAGGAGATCACAGAGTTCCTGAAGTCAGGGAACAGATCAGAGAAGGAACTCTCTGAGATCCACTGCTCTGCTCTGGCCTACATGCTGCAGATATCAGAGGAGGTTCTGGATGAGTTGGACCTGAAGAAGTACAAAACAACAGATGAGGGACGACGGAGACTGATTCCAGCTGTGAGGAACTGCAGGAAGGCCAAGTGAGTCCAGATGGGATTCACTTTATA
>JAMFTG010000696.1:0-114355 GCA_023974075.1 Chaenocephalus aceratus | reverse complement strand
TACTCACCTGTGGTCTTTTCATCGTGCTAACATCCTGATTGATGAGCCAACATGATGCTACCAGGTGTTTGGTCAGGTGGAGCGTGCTTCTTGTGTGAGGCATTTTGAATATCAGTGTTTTTAAACCTGCTAACACGTGACATGTCAGGATTCCTGTGTCTCACGTGGAGAGACGTGTGCAGAGGTTTGCAGAAAGCGCCATGTTGATTTGCAAATTGTGTGATGTGAAAAGCTGAAAACATGTTTAGAGTTTGAGATTTGAGCCGATGTTTTTCTTTTTGAGTGTCAGTTAAAATAATTGTGCTTTATGTAGAATTTTAGTGTGTTAGCAATCGAGAGAAAAAGTGTAAAAGACGTGTGTTCAGGGCCGCCCATCCCTACAGGCCGGTCATGCAGGCTGCATGGGGCCTCACATTGCGCAGGGGGCCTCAGCTTATGAGCTTGGCTTGTGCGCAGTTTTCAGCGCAGTTCCCCGTGCACCCCATCCCCCCAAATTGTATGTCAATTTGCACATTTCCTGGTGATGCTCAGCCTCTCCCCTTAAACTCCTAACAGTCATCATCATGTCAACCACAACACTGATAGGACTGTGGTGTGTAGTTGTTGACACATTGCTGACAGAGGGGAACTAGAATACAGATTTAAGAAATATCCGTTTTTCATGTCATAAGCATGTTTTGTCTTGACTATATTATAATACAATAATACAGTATTTATATTATTGAATGCTTATTATTATTAGAAGTAGTTTATTTGCATTAATTATATTTTAATCTTTTTGAGGCTAGTATTCACTGTACATTTACCATTTACCTCACTGTATACAAAGTAAACTGTTTATAATAATAATAATAATAATAATAAACAGGAATTATACTATATAGTTTATAGTACTTTGTTTCCAAAAAAAATAAGTTTCACTCCTGTCGTTTGGGGGGAGGGGTGCCTCATCTCACAATGTCACCCCAAGTTGGCCAGGGACGGCCCTGAGTGTGTTTGGCATTAAAGTAATATATACAGTACAGGCTGTACATATGTATATATATATATATATATATAACTCAAATACACCGTTTTTTTTCCCTTTCAAGGTTTTGGTTATATTTTTTCAACTTAAAAAGAACCATCCCTCACTAAGTTCACATGCTTCAACACTTTTCATGAAGAAAGAGCGTATTTAAGGTACCAAACTGTGAAAACAGTTGCAGCATTTTTGTTTGGACGGAAAAAAACAAGGTTGCTAAATTAACAAACTTCGCACAGTGAACTGCTGCCCTCTGCTGGTCAACAAGGGGAGGGTTCTTTGATCAGGATAACGGGAAATTATCAAATGTTAAAGTTACAACTTCAAAACTGTATTAACTGGAGTCTTTTTCAAGGGTTGACAATAGGTCTGTTTTTAGTGCAACTTACACATGTGGAATGAACACAGCATTGAGTTAAAAACATACAATATTGAATAAGCTATAGGACAAATATAATATTCATGATATGTGACCTGCTCCATCGAAAATCAGTTCGCATTGACCCGAAGACACATTTTGAGTTGTATACACTGCTGGAAAGAGGAGATTCCTAGCTTTCTAATGATATCATGTTGTTGTTGTTGTTGTTGTTGTTCTCCAAATATTAAGCAAAATATGTCACATTATATAATGACTGTCACCGAGTCATCATTTTGAGAGAAAGGCCTTCAAGTTTCCTCTTCTCTGGAATCCATCGATCTGATTGGTTATTAGCAAATGATCAAAATAGTAACGGAGGGAAGATATTTTAGTTTGGAGGGGAAGCTCGCGAGTGTGTGTGTATACGTGTGTGGTGTGTTTGTGTATTTTTGCGTTTGTGTGTATCGTGTTTGTTTCCCGGGGAAAACCCTCACGAGAAAACACCGGCTGTTGTTGTGCCTGCTGTGACGCTAAGTTACTCCGTTCTCCGCTTGTAATTATGCCGTTAAGCTTCAAAGTTGTATTTATCTGAATTTGCCGAAACAAGTTTAATATTCTGAAAGCCAAGACTTTGTTTAATTGAAATCAGATGAAAACAAACTGTCACGGACCCTGCCGTGTTATCTATCGATTACTATATGCCTTACATTTCATAATGTCAGCCGGGGGGAGGCGCTGAGGAACAGCAGAGTGGCGAGGAAAGCCGTCATCTTCCCTTTACGAGCTTCAAACATGTATTTATCGTTTGATTTTCATATTCTGAAAGCCAAGACTTTTGTTATTTAAAATCAAACAAAACACCCGAACCACGAAAAAACTAGTTTTTTACGCAAATCCACGTTTATTTTGAAATGAGCCGTTGCGACTTCCGGCTGATTTCGATAGAGCGGGTCACATATATGAAATAACTATATGTTTTGCATTCAAATGAATGGACTCATGTTGCACAGATAGAGGAGGAATGTGTTGCTTGTGTTTGATGGTTTGGCAGATTCCTAACATTGCATTCTTGGTGGTAAAAGTGATTGAAAAAGACAACTAGAACCGCTGGTGATGAAACACTAGAAATCAAACCTTTATCCATCTTTAAAAAGGGTCTTCTTCAGGTGTGCTGCATCTACCTTCCTTGACCACAGGTGTGTACTTCCTGTTTAGCTAAACTGGAATAATAAAGCACGATGAAAATGAAGGAACTGTGATGGCGGTTCTGAAGTTTGTTTTGAGAGCACCTTTACTCCCGGTCTGCGATGGCCGCCAGGTGAGCGTCTATCTCTGCCTCCGACAGCAACCTACAGGAGAGGAGACAATGGTAGAATAAAGGGAGGAAGAGAAATAAAACAGAGGGTAAGGATTGATCGTTGAGTGAAGTAATCCAGATAAAAACCCTACTTTAAAAGAACTACAATCAAAACAAGAAAATGTAAATTGTCTCGTTTCATTTCAGGTTCTCATCAGTATGTCGTGTCTCTACTGCGACACGTCTCCATGCTTTAATGTTCAGAAAGCTCTTTATTTCTCAGACTAGCCTATCACGGACAATGTGTTGGAGCGCTAGCCAATAGGAGCGTGAGTTTTACGTAGTGATGTCACTATGTTACAGAAGTAAACAAACTTTCCTATGTTTACCCATTTCTATGCATGTCCTATGTTGTCTTTCAAACCTGATGATTTATCTTGTTAATTTTAAAGGTCACCTATCATGCTATTTTTAGGCAATAGCATAGGTCTCTCAGATATATACAAATACATTAAAAACATGTCTATGAAGTGTTTTGCTCAAAATACCAACAGATCACCCATTCTAGCCATGCCTCATATCCCTCTATTTCACTTCCTGTTTCAAAAGTGCTGATTTGGGGATAAAGCTTTAAAAAGGAGGGGTCTGAGCTCATGCGGGACCCGGCAGCTACCGTCTAAACTAAATGCTGCCGTGATGAAACGCCATATCATGGATTATCAAGGATCTGAAACAGTCTGGAGCTCAAAGGCTTTCTCTCTTGCCGGTTACACCACAAGGTGAGTTCCTTTCTACTTCCTGCTTCTTCACACACATGCTCTCCAGTACAGGTTAGCTCCGAGTGTTAGCGATGCTAATGTAAACACCGACCATATCAGCTCCGTTGTTCCCCCGTTTTTAGAGATTTGGGTACGGAGGAAAAGAGAAAGGGTTTTATTTTCACCGGGGACACAGTTATGTATAAAAGACATCAATACGTGCATTTTGCATGATAGGTCCCCTTTAAGTGTCATACACATCCAAATGTAAAGAAATGAATCTGTCAAAAAGAATATAAAAAAATAATATTTATGGATTTTCCAATTTATTTAGCTAGCTTTTGAAAAGGATGTTGAAACAATACACCTATAAAATCACGTTTTTTTAAATTAATATCAGTGTCACACATGCTCTTGATTATTTAATAGGATAACAAAAGTGGTCTGATTTTAGTTTGAGGTTACCTGAACTTTGGTTTGTCTTTAGAGACCACGCCGATCTCCAGGTCAGTTGGTCTGAAGTCCACGGAGAGGACAGAGGACAGACATGTGATGGCCATCTGCAGAGGACAGAGAGTAAAGTGAGTGATGATCAAAACACAGACACCTGTGATGTAACCAGAGCTGGCAAAAGTACTCACATCCTTTACTCAAGTAGAAGTACAGATACTCGTGTTTAAAATACTCTGGTGAAAGTAGAAGTACTGACTAAACTTCTTTACTCAAGTAAAAGTAAAGAGGCTTTGAAGTGTACTTCAGTAGAAAGTACCCATAGCTAGCAGCTGCTTTAAAGAGTACCTGACCTCCCTTTATATTAATAGAACAATAATGTCATTGTTAGCTAATGAATGTTTCCATGCTGAACAACGGCAACATGACAACGTTTCCATTGGTCCCTCTTCTTTAGAGAAGACCAGGAAGTGATGGATACACGGATCGTGTTCCAACCAATAGGCACGCAGTGACTCTAAAGAATAATGACCACGCACCAACACACATTCAGACTAAAGGAACCAGCGGTTTGGAAAATGAGAGAAGTAGAAAGTACAGGTATTGAGTTCAACATGTGAGAAGTAGAAAGTACAGGTATTTGTGTTCAACATGTAGAAGTAGAAAGTACAGGTATTTGTGTTCAACATGTGAGAAGTAGAAAGTACAGGTATTTGTGTTCAACATGTGAGAAGTAGAAAGTACAGGTATTTGTGTTCAACATGTGAGAAGTAGAAAGTACAGGTATTTGTGTTCAACATGTAAGAAGTAGAAAGTACAGATATTTGTGTTCAACATGTAAGAAGTAGAAAGTACAGGTATTTGAGTTCAACATGTGAGAAGTAGAAAGTACAGGTATTTGAGTTCAACATGTAAGAAGTAGAAAGTACAGGTATTTGAGTTCAACATGAGAGAAGTAGAAAGTACAGGTATTTGAGTTCAACATGTAAGAAGTAGAAAGTACAGGTAATTGAGTTCAACATGTAAGAAGTAGAAAGTACAGGTATTTGAGTTCAACATGAGAGAAGTAGAAAGTACAGGTATTAGTGTTCAACATGTAAGAAGTAGAAAGTACAGGTATTTGTGTTCAACATGTAAGAAGTAGAAAGTACAGGTATTTATGTTTCAACATGAGAGAAGTAGAAAGTACAGGTATTGAGTTCAACATGTGAGAAGTAGAAAGTACAGGTATTTGTGTTCAAAATGTGAGAAGTAGAAAGTACAGGTATTTATGTTCAACATGAGAGAAGTAGAAAGTACAGGTATTTGAGTTCAACATGTGAGAAGTAGAAAGTACAGGTATTGTGTTCAAAATGTGAGAAAGTAGAAAGTACAGGTATTTGTGTTCAACATGTGGAGAAGTAGAAAGTACAGGTATTTGTGTTCAACATGTAAGAAGTAGAAAGTACAGATATTTGTGTTCAACATGTAAGAAGTAGAAAGTACAGGTATTTGAGTTCAACATGTAAGAAGTAGAAAGTACAGGTATTAGTGTTCAACATGTAAGAAGTAGAAAGTACAGGTATTTGTGTTCAACATTTAAGAAGTAGAAAGTACAGGTATTTGAGTTCAACATGTAAGAAGTAGAGAAAGTACAGGTATTAGTGTTCAACATGTGAGAAGTAGAAAGTACAGGGTATTTGTGTTTCAACATTTAAGAAGTAGAAAGTACAGGTATTGAGTTCAAACATGTAAGAAGTAGAAAGTACAGGTATAGTGGTCAACATGTAAGAAGAGTAATAGAAAGTAAAGGTATCCTGTGTTCAATATTAAGAAGGTAGACAGTACAGGTATTTTGTGTTCAACATTTAAGAAGTAGAAAGTACAGGTATTTGAGTTCAACATGTAAGAAGTAGAAAGTACAGGTATTAGTGTTCAACATGTAAAAGTAGAAAGTACAGGTATTTGGGTTCAACATGTAAGAAGTAGAAAGTCGTCAGAAAAATAAGTAGTGGAGTAAAGTAACTGATTCCAGATAAACTGTACTTAACTTCAGTAACGAAGTATTGTCCTCCACGAACTTCCCACTCTGGATGTAACGTTAAAAAATATGAAATGACCCGGGTTCCTCTCTACCTGTACGGTCCGGTCGTGGGTCAGCTCCGGCTTCTTCTTCATCTTCTTCTCCAGGTAGCTGTTGGCCTCCGTCTGTTTGGCCCCGACGGCTGTGGCCCTGAAGCCGCAATAATATCCTGCCGGGTCGCATTATAAACGGACGGGACCCTGCTGGGGGTCTATCGCCACCAACATCATACCTGGGGAGGCAGGGCGATAAACAGCGAGTGGAAGAATGTGCTATTATGTTTAAATTACTCCCCGTTATATAAATAACAAATCACCTCAACATAACTCTCTGCTCCATAGCTTCTCTTGGACTTAAAATCAACCCCGTACATTTTACATTAATATTCCATGCCTCACATAATAATAATAATAAAATAATACATTTGTATAGCGCCTATCAAGGGAACCAAGGCCCACTTTACATGGTGAACAAACAAACAAACAAAAGGGCAAATAATAAAGTAAAAAATGTAATAAAAATAGCAGTAGGAGTATATATAATAACTTGCTTTATATTTGTTACTGTACATTTTGAAATTGAACATGTATATGTTCTACTTTCTTGTCTTTTTATTTTGTATTGTACAACGCCATGTCTTCTTAAGCTGCTGCAACACAAACATGTCCCAACGGGGATCAATAAAGTACTTCTTATCTTATGACATTTTTTAAGGATTCTTTGCAAGCTCAGTTTTCGTAAAAGGGAATAAAGAAACCCTGGGATTAGAAAGGTGAAGAGAACATTTGACCTCTTAAAAAGTAGCAGATTTTCACTTAAAATGTAGTGAAAATTAAATGAATACAACGCTGTCTTAATGTGAGGTAAGATATAGTCTAGGATTTCCCATTTCTTTTGTCACTTGTTGCAGCATTTGACTTAAAACACTTTGAATTGCCTCGTGTTGAATAGGTGCTATATAAATACACTTGCCTTTTTATGCCCATATATATATATATTGGTCTACCTATGTTGT
Organism: Chaenocephalus aceratus; assembly: GCA_023974075.1. Classification (NCBI taxonomy): domain Eukaryota; kingdom Metazoa; phylum Chordata; class Actinopteri; order Perciformes; family Channichthyidae; genus Chaenocephalus; species Chaenocephalus aceratus. Next base: position 107,388 of record JAMFTG010000696.1, on the reverse strand, counting down.
AAATGTATTATCTCTTGGATTTACACACGGCATCTATTGCACGTCTGTCCGTCCTGGAGAGGGATCCCTCCTCTGTTGCTCTCCCTGAGGTTTCTCCCATGTTCCCTTTAAACTGTGGGTTTTCTCTGGAAGTGTTTCCTTGTACGATGTGAGGGTCTAAGGACAGAGGGTCTGAGGACAGAGGGTGTCGTATTGTCATACTGATATTCTGTACAAACTGTGAAGATATATATAAATAAACATTGATTGATATATATACCAAGCTCATCAATAAACTTCAAATCATACAGAACTCCGCAGCCCGGATCATCACCGGCACCAAGGCCTCCGAACACATCACCCCCCTCCTCATCCAACTCCACTGGCTCCCCGTTCAATCCCGTATCAACTTCAAAAACCTACTGCTCACTTACAAAGCCCTACATAAACCCCCCCCCCCAAATTCTACGGTGTCCTTGGGTGTCATGAAAGGCACCTAAAAATAAAATGTATTATTATTATATCAGGGGTGTCCAAACTACGGCCCGGGGGCAAAATGCGGCCCGCGGGCAATTTTAATCGGCCCTCAGCAAATTCAAAAAGTATAATGCAATATGGCCCTCAAAAGAAACTTGTGCTTATCTTATATTGTACTTCTTAACAATATATGTAAACATATATTACACCGTAGTATTCAAGAGTTATTAATAAGCCAAATGTTTCAAATACATTGAAACATTGTAACAATTTCTAACAAATCTAAATTGATAAGAAAAAAGCCTAATAACTTATTTACATAACAAGCTTGAAATCTACCCTTCATATTTCCTCTTGTGATAATCAATCTGAAGCTTCTGTTTTAAGGAATGAGCTGCTAACACAATGAAGTAAACCCTCTGGAGAGCTGGGATGTCCGTTTTCACAAAGCATTTCCAAGTAACGAGCATCATTCACCGACATTGGATTCATTTCTCTAACTTATAACTTCACTTATGAGGCGATGTACCTCTAGTGAGCGGCCCCAGCCCTTCGTATATATGTGGCCCTCGGTGAAAAAAAGTGTGAACACCTCTGACCTATATCTATACCATCAAGAGGCAGAATTAAAGACCCTCACTCACAGCAGCCTAGCGGTCTCATCTCGGCGTTCTGTGTGTAGACCTGAGAGATTTCAGCCATCCGGCGACACAACATGTCCGGCAGGATGTCGTAACCAAACTTATATTTCCACTCTCCTGCCTCCAATCGAGCGCGGTGGACCTGGGAGTGACTGTCCGCTGCACAACACGGAAAAGAGAGGAAACGGGCACTTCTTTTAACAATATTAAATGAATATAACCTGACAGACAAACGGGTAAGAATCAGTTTCAAAACTCTAATGTTGCCACGACTAAGAAGCAGTACACTTTACTCAGGATTGATGTTTGGACTAGTATACTTTTTTGATAATCTACACAGTATATATATGTATATGTATGTGTGTGTGTGTGTGTGTGTGTGTGTGTGTGTGTGTGTGTGTGTGTGTGTGTGTGTGTGTGTGTGTGTGTCCTAGCATTACTATACTTGTGGGAACCTAAATCTGTCTACACAGTCACGTGTGGGGACTCGCCTCCCTTATGGGGACAAATTGGAGGTCCCCATAAGGGGGATCATTAATTTTAGGGTGAAGACTTGGTTAGGTTTAGGATTAGGGTAAGTGTAAGTGTAAGTGTAAGGTTAAGGGTTAGGGTTAGGCATGTGTTGGTTATGGTTAAGGTTAGGATAAGTCTCCAGGAAATGCATGTAAGTCAATGTAATGTCCCCTGAAGTGATGTATACAGTACATGGTGTGGGTGTGTGTGTGTGTGTGTGTGTGTGTGTGTGTGTGTGTGTGTGTGTGTGTGTGTGTGTGTGTGTGTGTGTTAGAGGTACGGTACGGTTATTTCAAGGTGGAAATCTAATAAAGTTACAACCCGTGTTATACTTGTTGACCATGTTGTTGGATTATGATTATTGATGCTTGAATGTGTTCATTAAAGCTTGTAAATGTGTGGCTGTTTAAAACAAAACGATGTACTGCTGCTGGATATCTGAAACTATAATAATATATAATAGTTAATCATCTGAATTCGTAAAGTACAACAAGTACCTTAACATTGTATGAAAGCACAGTACTTGTACATGTTATCAATGAGTTCCTTGAACAATGAAACGCACCTTCCTGTCCGGTCATCACACAGCCGATGCGAGTGGTCAGTTTGAAGATGTTGGTCACAGTGTCGGGGTCCAGCAGCTTGTCCTGCGGGGGGAGGGGGGGGGGGGGGGGGGGGGGGGGGGGGGGGACTTATTATCAGTTTCAATTCAAGGCTTTATTGTGATGCAGTATGCACAGTAGCGACAGTGTAGATATCTTAGGCCACAGGCTCCTGTATATAACTTGAATCTATATAGGACATATAATAAATACATCAGATAAAATAGAATGCTTTGAGATGTGCAAGTAAATACAAATAAAATAGTAACTTATACAAGTATGTGCTGCTGGCACACCTCAACGTGTCACTGTGCATGTGAAAATATCAATGCTGCAATGACAACAAGCACACCATGATCACATTTCACTTAAGTCTCATTCACACGGATTATGAGGATTGGACAACGATCATGAGAGCGTGGGCAAAATACAGCTTTATTTGTAATTTCGTAATGGGAGATTTGGCATTTGTATGCACTTTCTATATTTGAGTCTCAAATCAGCAAAAAGCCGGAGTCCCGACTCCTGCAAGGCTTTCTGTTTCACTCAAACTCATAGTATCATTATTCAAGACTGTGTGTGTGTGTGTGTGTGTGTGTGTGTGTGTGTGTGTGTGTGTGTGTGTGTGTGTGTGTGTGTGTGTGTGTGTGTGTGTGTGTGTGTGTGTGTGTGTGTGTGTGTGTGTGTGTGTGTGTGTGTGTGTGTGTGTGTGTGTGTGTGTGTGTCTCACAGGTATTTTCTTCTGTGTGACCACCACAGCGGTGTCTGTCCCTCGGACCCCCACGGACGTCAGCCCGCTCTGAGTAACTGCTTTGAAGGCATATTCTGCACCAAAAAAACAGAGAGTTAAATACAAAAATAATCCCTCTATAATCTCTTTTTAAATATATTTGACATCATGTTTATCAGCGGAGACGTGCATGCTTGTTCCTTTACCAACAATTGAATTTATAAGCATCTATCTCTGGGACACTAACATCAGAAGAGGAACTACTCAATGTCTTAACTTGAGGGAAAGTAATAAGCAGAAAGGCTATCCTGCATAAAAGCATTATCAACTTCTACTTTATAGTGATTAATTATCTTAATCTGAAAAGTTACTCCTAACTAAAGCGGTTATCAATGCGAGTGAAAAGCACAATATGAACATGTGACGGTGGAATAAAAGAATACAATTGACATAGCTTTAGTAAATAGCCTATTCTACTGCAATAATTGAACTTAATTACATCACACCACTCTAAAATGAACATTAAAGACTTCAACATACATTACTCTAACATGTTAAACCATATCAAGAGTTACATTTTACTTTAAAATCATGACAACGTATAATACAAATCTTCAGGTTTAACATGAAAATGCTAATAAGGAGACAACCTGCACAATATTAACACATGACCTAGTAAGTAAATAGTCTAGTCTACAGCATAATTGAACATAATTACATTACTACACTGCAAAAAATGACCAAAAGGAAGGTCAACATAGACATTTAACCTGTTAAATCATAAGAGTTTAATTTTATTTTGAAATGACAGAGAATAATACAAATCTTCAGGTTTCACATGGAAATGCTAACAAGTAGAACACCTGCAACGTACACAATGTGATGCTAACTGCACCACATGCTAACCGGTTTAGCTAGACTAAAAGGAAATGCATATTCTACTAGTACTGCTTCTTTAAACTCACAGTGAGATGGTAAAAGTCAAGTAGCTTCTCTACTGCATTAGGGAGTATATTCATGGACTAAAACCCCACATAAAGTGTCTCTCTTACCGACTTGGTAGAGGCGGCCCTCCGGGGAAAATATGGTGATGTGTCGGTCAAATCCTGCGTTTGAGCCTCGGGACATTTCTGTGTTCTCTCCAGGTGAACTTTAAACAAAATGTCTTTAAAACCCTCCTAAATAACCGATAAATGTGATCCTTTTGACGGTTAGTTAGCAGGGAACAGCATGACGAGGCGGCTTCGGGAGAATAATGGAGGAACTTCAGGGATCTGTTTTACTTTCTCTTTCTTTTATACGGCCCTGTGGTGCAGCTGCATGACTGGCCTCATCATTATTATCGGATGGCAGCGATAAGGAAGTCAAGTTTGAGGTACTTGTACTTTACTGACGGAGTATTTTCTTTTCATCCTCCAAATACTTCTACTTTAGACCAGCTTTCGCGAAAAAATGTGTATTGTTTTTTTGGGTAACTTTTGAATATTCAGATTCATGTTAGAATAATACAATCCACAAATAAATGAGCAGGTGTTATTACAGGTTAAGATCAACTGTATTGATCCCTTATTGAAATTCACAAGCTACCAGGATGTACTCTTTATATATAGTGTCTTTAAAAATATATGGTCTTTTAACATCAATTAATCAACCATTGTGCGGAGTTTGTTCTCTGAGGTGGAGCTGCATGACTGGCCTCATTCATTATTATTGGATGGCTGCAATAAGGAAGTCAAGTTAGACTCTCTCTCTCTCTCCTCTCTCTCTCTCTCTCTCTCTCTCCTCACACACACACACTTATGTAGTAAGAAATGAATCAGGAGACGCGCTTTTTAAAAGACACAGAAGATTTTAGAGACTTCTCAGGAGACATTTTGAGAGGAGGGTGGAGGTGGAGATGGAGACGGAGAAGAAGCGAGCGAAAACCTCTCTCCCCCCTCTCTCTCTCCCGGTGTGTGTGAGCGGTCATTCCTCTCTCTTCACCCCCCACACACACTGCCTGATGTCGGGCAGCAGCAGGGTCGGTTTCTGCCTCAGCGACAAGAAGCGCCGGCGGATCAACCTGCAGGCTTTCGCAGACTTCTGTGCGTAAGTTAATTTCTATTTTTTAAATGAATGTAAACAAGGCTTTCTTTTACGTTGAAGTCGGCCCCCTTTTGTTTGCATTATATTGTACATTTCTGTTTTTAATTATGAGTATCTTTAATATTATTACTCCTATATTGTAATGTATAACTATCTGTACTCTATTTTAGTGTTTCTTCTCATGCACCGTTTTACTTTAAATTCTGACGTTGATATATATTTTATCTTCTTATTTCACATTTTTACTTTCACTTCTTATTTCGTCTTAATCATTAACATCTTTAGTGTTAAAATAAACACATTTTTACATATATTAATAGTTATGTTGAAGTTCAATATTAAATATTGGGATCCTATTTATTCTATCTTCTTATTGCACATTTTTACTTATTACACATTTGTAATGTTGTTTTTATTGTTGCTGTGTTGCACTGTATAATCTGGTTGTCATCATTAATATCTGTATTTATGATGACAACTGTAATTGTTATAATATACTATATTTTAACATATTTATTGTAGCTTTAATCTTCATATTTATACATATTTTCTTTTTCTTTATTACACTTTAAAATGTCGTTTTTCATCATTACCATATTTATTAATACTAATGTTATAATATACACATTTGTACACATGCAAAATATAACAGGTGAAGATAAACTTTATTGATACCTTGTTGAAATTAAAACGCTAGGCTGTATACACACACAAAAACATGAATGCTTTAATAATTATTATAAAATAATACCATATATTTTTTGTAAGAGATCGTTGTGGAAAGTACTTTTAGTTTTTTATTTTAACTTCAATAAAAACACTTCTCTATTCACCCTGAATACACTGTCGAGCACTGACTGTGTTACTTTTGATATTGTATGTAAACTGGATTACATGAATTGATTTAATTGTATGTGTATGCTGTACAGATCTGATGTTGAATGAGTGTTTGTTACACCCTCGATATAATCTAGTGTACACAGTCGTGCAACTCTTTATCAACAGCAGAGATAATCAGGGTTCAACTTGTATGACTCCATTAGAAACTTTCCCTCACTCATTGTCAGCCATGCCTTACTTCAGAGGATCCTATGTCCACGCCTCCATTCAAATGTAAACACTTCGCTGTCTTTCCTGCAGGGGCCATGGCGTGGAAGTGGTGGAGGTGAGTGCTTTCATTCACGTCAATATGAAGTGTGAGGAGCCTGACGGTGTGTGTGCATCTCGTCTCAGTGTGGTGGACATCTGACTCATGCTTTTCTTCGTATAGAGTCGTACAACCTTCATATCCACATCTTGCATTTCATTATGTTAAGAGGTTATGAGTAAAGTATGAACCTATAGTTTTCAAAAGATTCAAAGGTTTTATTGTCATGCACAAAGCTACAGTGTAGAAATGGCAATGACATTCTTCTGACCTGAGTTCCTCCAATAAAGCAACATATATAATAACACACACACACACACACACACACACACAGAAACACACACACAGAAACACATACAAATACACAGAAACACACACACATACACACACAGAAACACACACACACACACACAGAAACACATACTGTACACACACACAGAAACACACACACACACACACACACAGAAACACATACACAGAAACGCACGCGCACACACACACACACACACACACACACACACAGAAACACATACACACACACAGAAACACACACACAGAAACACACACACACACACACACAGAAACACACACACATAAACACATACACACACACACAGAAACACACACAGAAACACACACACACACACACACACACACAGAAACACACACACACACACACACACACACAGAAACACACACACACACACACACACACACACACACAGAAACACATACACAGAAACACACACACACAGAAACACACACACAGAAACACATACACACACACACACACACACACACAGAAACACACGCACACAAAAACACACACACACACAGGTCTCCCTTGAAAAAGAGATCTATGATCTCAATGGGACCAATCTGGTTAAATAAAGGTTTGAAATGAAATGAAATGACAGAAACACACACACACAGAAACACATACATACACACACACACACACACACACACACGCACACACACACACACACACACAGAAACACATACACACACACACACACAGAAACACACACACACACACACACACACACACACACACACGCACACACGTCATGTTCAGATGCCTTTAACTTTACTCGTCCATGTCACAGCCACCTGCAGCCCCCTCTTACAAAGTGCCAGAGTGAACCTGGTAACAATGGCTGCCTGGTTGTTACTGTGGAGACATTTCACTGCAAAATGAATATCTGCACAGGAGCATAAGAAGTTAAATTATCCCGTCGTATTGTCTTTAGTGAAATACCTTTTTCATTTCTCTCATTTATTCCTCAAATGTTCAATGTTGTCACTAATCGAGACTTTGCCCATGCACCCAGTTAAAATGCATAAACCTGACCATTATAATGCAGAGTATCACCGCTGTGTTTTTATGTTGTATTTTTCAACATCTTAAAATATAATAATCGACCAGAACGTAGTATTTTATGTCAACTTTCTTTCATGCAGGGAAGGAGGAATTACTCAGATGTTGTAGTCCCAGAGTGTAGGAATACTCTGTCACAGTAAAAGTCCTGCATTCAAAATGTTCCTCAAGTGAAAGTAGAAAAGTATTCTCATCAAAATATAGTGAAAGACAGTAAAAGTAGTCGTTGTGCAGATTGGTCCATTTCAGAATAATATATATGATATGTTTTATAATGATTGATCATGAAAGTGTTCTCAAAGCTGGTGAAGGTGCAGCTAGTTTGAATGACTTTGTATACTGCAGGCAGGGGCGCCGTAAGGGGGTGAAAAGTTAGGACGATTCTAAGGGCCCGTGACTGACAGGGGCCCAAACAATTTTAGAACATTAAGAAAAACATTTTTAAGTAACCAATGTGATATCTTTTCATGGGGCCCAAAATCCCTGGCGGCGCCCCTGACTGCAGGGTAGCTGGTGGATTTATCCAATCACTTACTTACATTCCCAAACTTTAAAAAGCAACAGTAAAAGTATTGTAGTACTTACAGATCCATGTGTATACGTTTTTTTTCCTCTGTGTACTGAGGGAGGATTAAATTCTCATTTTAACAGCAACGTGCCCTGCTGAAAAAAACAGTTTAGACCAATTTAGCTGCTCAACCAGCCAGTAGATATTAGGCTGGAGTGGTTGGCTGGTTTAGAGGGGTGTGGGACACTTTAGCTGACAGGATGGCTGGTTTAGCTGGTTTAGCTGGTGGCAACCGGCCACGGGTTGCCACCTCACAATGACGATGTGCTGTGAGATGTGAGACTGGAATTGCACAGGGGAAAATAACGTAGGCTATCTTTAGATGCGGATTTTGTTGAACTAATATGTTTGCGCTGTGGACCAACACTATACATTGACGGGGAAGGGGGGTAGCAATAAAGATAACACCATTAAACAGTTACACAACATAACAGAAATAATATCGATCGCAGCGTCCCTAGCAACCACCTTGGTAACAATGAAAACGTCGCGATTTCCTGAAGTAATCTTCATAATAACTAGCAAACTAAAGATCATGTACATCCACTGCACACATCATCTGAAATAACAACTCATATTTCTCGCATCAAATGACATCAAAACGCATTTTAATGGCCAAACTAACTTTAAAATAAGCATTTTCCACCGAGAATAAAACGAAGTTCGGCCATGTTTTCTTTTTCTGCAGGGAGAAATTTGAAGATCACGTGACATAGACGCCAGCCATCGGAATGAATGGTGAAAAAAACGGGGTTTGTCAAACAGAGCACATGGTGTAGTCCAAACGATAGCTGGGGATTCTGGGTAGTGTAGTGTCTTCTGCCATCCTTTACTCCGAAAATATATTTGTTTCTCCAAATCGAAGGGGGAAAATACAAAAGCATTGCACACAATTTAAACCAATCAATGTTGTGTAATTAACAAGGATAATCTGGTGTTTTTTAGTCGATGAGTAGTGCAGATATCACTGTAAAATCAATCGACAGTAAGAGGAGTACTTACTTCCGGGTGTACAATTCTCCGTTATCCAATGGGAATGGACGCTCACATTGCCTTTAAGGGCAGCCGACATAAACGAATGCCGTGCTTCCATGAGCGTCAAATCCCGACGCAGATGGGAATACATTGCAATAAGTTGAAAGCTATTTGCGTCCCTTTATGACGCTGAAGGAGCCTAGGAGCGTCACAATTGGACGCCACGGACACTAACCAAACGTCGCTATTGGACGCTTAGGGAGTGAAAGTGTGTTGGATTTCGAAGTCTAGCATAATATCCACTGAGCCACAGCCTCCCTAGTTACCCATTGTTTATTAATGTTTAACAGAGTTTTATGATTATAATCCCATTCTGTGTTTTACAAACCGTATAGTCCCGCCACTTCTGCTCAACAATATTTCCTGTTCACCTGTGACCGTAAAACACCTGACCAGTTCCTCACAGACTGGGTCATACTGCCCCCTAGTGGCCAAACAAAACACTGTAACGTTATGTAATAGAAAACAATTTAAAAACCTCAACATGTTAAATGGCTAATATATCCTGTCAGATCGACCTCACTCAGCCAATGGGACCTCAGGGACCCTTTGACGTCATCGTCCACAAGCTGTCTGACGTCATTGTGGAGGCTGAGCACGACAGCCAATCACAGCAGCTCCTTGCCAACTTCCAGGTAATAGCAATTATCCAACTTTTACATTAATTATACAACTGTGCAATACTCATATCAATTTAAAATGACTTTACCACACAGCATTAATAGTGTTAATAAAATATGTTGTTTTACAATGTGCATTTTTTTTATCGTGACTTTTCCATGTTTTCTAAAATATTTGCATTATTTTGTATTATATGTATTTATTCTATTTTATTCATACATTTTTATTTTACTATATTTTATTCCAAAATGAAGCAACTATTTCTGATTCTGTTTTTTTTTCCTTTCCCATTGATGCTTTTTAAGAGGAATATTGATTATGAATGAAGTTGTTTTCTTCGTAATAAGCCGTTATTATTGATACTGTATGTTCGATGATGTCTGTCTCTCTCATTTCAGAGTTTTGTGTCAGATAACCCCAGCACGGTTCTTCTGGACCCGCTGCCCGCCATGACCCGGCTGCTCGACCGCTTTGCGTCGTATCGGATCATGAGCAAGCTGCACAATTCACTCCGAGGTGAACTGCAACTTTGTTCATTTCAATTACACTAAACAACAACAGAAAACACACAACAATAACAAATCCAACCATCCCAATAAGTGAGGTTGGTTAAGGCAAAGTGCTACAATCCTAAAGTGTCGGACTGGCCATCGGGACATTTGGGACGAATCCCGATGGCCAGGTGTTGTGTCAAATTATGCACCCCCGTCGTGAAATGCACCCCCTGGCATGCCGTAAAAAGCACCCCCCCCCCAAAAAAAGATGCCTCTATTAATCCCACCCTCAAGCACTTTGGAGGGTATAGTTGTAGGACTAGTCAATAAATGGAGCAAGTTTCACGTATGTGACACGTTTCATGTCAGAGATAGCAGGGGGTGCATATCATGGCAACCATGGCTGTTCATAAAAGCACCCCCCAAAATAAAAATGTTTCTATTAATCCCACCCTCAAGCACTTGATGTAAAAATAAACAATACATTGTAAAGCGCAAGTACAAGCACAAGTACTGTATACAGACAGGATGTCACAATTAAATAAAAACATATATTAAATAAAAAATTAACTGAAAAATAAGTGCATAATTTGACACAACACCTGTACCGAAGTGGGCCGGTAGGACGATGTGGGCCGGTCGGATAAGTCACTAGTCCCCCCCCCGTTGACAATTTACTAGCGGTACCGAAGTGGGCCGGTCGAGATGCCCAGGCTGGTTTTTAGTCCCAGTCCGCCCCAGTTTTGGATATATTATTACATTTAAACACTTTTACTTAGTGAATCTCTTGTTTCCAGGAGTCTTCTCTTCTCTCTTGTAAAGGAAAGTTCACACCTCCGGTTTTCACCTGTTTGAAAAAGTGTATGAAAAGCAAAGAAAAAAAAGACTCAAAGACAGTTTCTTCCCCAGAGCAATCATGGCTGAACTCTTGCACTAAAACCGCTTAGTCTTCCTCCCCTGTGCAGTAATATATATCATTGATCACACAAACATATTTACTCTACCATGAAGTCTTTCCTGCACTTTATTTCGTTATTCTTTTATGTGTGTATGCATGCTGCGTGTCTTTGCTGTCCTATGTTGTCTATTCTGAATGTTTGGATGGCACCTCAAAGTCAAAGTCAACTTTATTGTCAGTCTTTCAGTTTGTGTGAGACAGAGAGATCGCAATACCGTTCCCACAATCCCGAATACAAAAATGCAAATATATATACAAATATGTGTAAAATATGTATATGCTCAATCAACAGACACATTTATATACATATGCACGCATTAAGATGAAAGCACAACAATCAATACAGATTAACAGTCACTTCAATATCTTTGGGGATAATCAAAAGACAGGATTTGAATCTGTATATCCTCTCTCCGACAGACTGGCGTGTCTGCAGTCCTCCCTACCTGGAGGTCCAGAGTGCTGATGATCTGATTGTCCGTTCAACAAGCTGTGACCACTCTCAGCTTTACGCTCAGTCAGTTCTCGTTTCTCTCTCTCTCCTCTCTCTCTCTCTCTCTCTCTCTTCTCTCTCTCTCTCTCTCTCTCTCTCTCCTCTCTCTCTCTCTCTCTCTCTCGTCTCTCTCTAGCTCCTCTCTATCTATCTCTCTCTCTCTCACTCTCCTGTGTTCATTAGCAAAAACACTACAAACACACATCAGCATTATGGTTGCACTCAAAGGGCCGGTTGTAACTTTAAGGACTATATAATTATAAATATATAAATATATAAAATAATGTACTATATTACATTATTGCCTCTGCATTGGATTATTATCGGATAGCCGGGGTAATAACTTCATAATTAATTACGTCTGGAAGCGGACGTCTAGGGCAAATAACTGCAAGTCTCTTCATTGCGCATGTCACAAAATGAGATGCATTGTGGGACATGTAGTTTATGGGCAACGTGCTTCTGTAAAGCGGCATGTAACCGTATAATACACGTATTATATTCTTTGCAAACTCTTGCGGGCCTGCTCTACATCTAAGGTGTTTATTTACTGGTCCATTCGCATCTGTACACTTCTCCGGAATCCACCAAAAGTCACCACTGAATGATTCCTTGTTTGCATGTCTAAACGAAAACTTGAAATACCAAAAATAATTGTGTAAGTACTACACTTTGTAAACACATTTTTCTTCTTATACTCGGAGCCTGAAATCTCCACTTAAGTAGCACTCACATACAACGCACTCTCCAGTTTCATTACTTTCTTTATTCCAAAGGTTTTTACTGAGCAGTGTTTTCATTTATCCTTCATAGCCTGATTTACAGAGACTTTAAATACTAAAAACATGGAGAAATATCGTTTGACAGCATTTTAAGATTTATGTTTGAGGAGAAAATGATATATTGATTTCCTCTTGTCGCTAATGTTTTAACAAAATGAAATGTGAACCTGCTTTCATCCAATGATTAGATTTCTGTTGTGCATGTTCACATACTTAATAAGATAATGCAACATCCAAGTGTCCTTCCTTCCTGTTTGCCTCCTCATGATGTTTGACAGAACAACACTTCCTCTTTGTCTCTGACCCCAGTTTGTAAAACCAGAGTGGCTCACGGCTCTCTCTCCCACGAGGTGAGTCAGGTCAGCATTCATGTGTGTGTCTTCCTTTGATCTCCTCTCTGTTCACTAAGTGCATGGTGTGTGTGTGTGTGTGTGTGTGTGTGCGTTGCAGATGTGTCTGATCTTCAGTGGGGGGGGTCTGGGCAGATGTGCGTGCTCCCTGTGTTCTGCAGAGCTTCGTTAATCACGGAGCTGTTCTGCACAAAGTCTTCGTGGTGGGAGAGAAACACTTCTGCGTAGAGAGACCCTCCCTCAAGAACTTCCCTCCTGGCCCCTGTGGTCAGTCTGCAGGAACTAAAAAGAGACCTCATTCCTTTTTCCTTTCCTCTCCTCCTCTCCTCTCCTCTCCTCTCCTATCCTCTCCTCTCCTCCCTCTCCTTTAATTTCCTTCTTTCCTTCCCTTTCCTTTCCCTTCATTTCCTCTCATTCCTTTTCTTTCCTTCCCCTTCATTTCCTCTCCTCTCCTTTCCTTTTATTTCCTTTCCTATCCTTTTCTTTCCTTCCCCTTCATTTCCACTCCTCTCCTTTTATTTCCTTTCCTATCCTTTTCTTTCCCTCCCTTTCCTTTCATTTCCTCTCCTCTCCTTTCATTTCCTTTTCTTTCCTTTTTTCCCTTTCCTTTCATTTCCCCTCCTTTCCTTTCCTTTCCTCTCCTCTCCTCTCCTCTCCTATCATTTAATTTCCTTCCTTTCCTTCTCATCTCCTTTTCCTTCCTTTACTATACTTTCCTTTCCTGTCTTTTAATTTGCTTTCCTTTCCTTTCCTATACCTTCATTTTTTCCCCTTTCATTTACTTAATTCCTTTCCTTTCCTCTCCGTCTCCTTCCATTTCCCCTCCTCTCCTTTCTTTTCCTTTCCTTTCCTTCCCTATGACTTTGTTGATTTACTTTCTTTTAATCTAGTGCCACCTGCAGGCCTTTTTTTAAATGTTTTTGACGTCAAATGGAAAAAGTATGGAGCAGGTTCTGGGGCTACATACCGAATGTTCTTTATTTGCTTGTAAGGTGTCTTGGAGCAAAACAAAGCGCTGTATAAATACCACATATAATTATTGTACTGTCTCTGTTTCGCTTTGACCTACGGTGGACATCCTTGCTTTTCTTTGTGTCCTCTCCTCACGAATGTCTTCTCTCCGCCTCCAGACAGGAACACGATCTTCTTCAAACAGCCATCATGTGTCCAAGCCCGAGTCCAACTCTGCTCTCACAGCAGTAAGTCATAACGCTGTTTTCAACAAAGCCTATATCGACTTTTATTTCTCACTTCTCATCCCAACCTAAGGGATAGTTCAACACTGCTTTCAACATGTCCCTCATTGAATGTGAAGCTACAAGTAGATTCCCTCCCATGTCCACTTAACTCTCTGTAAATAAATGCTAGCCTTGTCCTCCTTCTTGTCTTCCTGATGTTTAAGCTTCTACAGCTGCTTACCCAGAAGTCTTGTTTTAGCACCTACCGTATTTACAATGTTGTTTTTAAACTATTCTGCATCTCTGTTATGCCATTATGTTTATTTTATTGTGTTTCTTTCTGTTGTCCTTCTTATTATGTGTTAATGATGAACCTCACCTCTCACTCCCTCCACCTCACCTCTCCTCACCTCACCTCACCTCACCTCTCACCTCACCCTCACCTCACCTCCTCAACCTCACCTCACCTCTCCTCACCTCACCTCCTCACCTCACCTCACCCTCTCCTCACCTCACCTCACCTCCTCACCTCACCTCACCTCAACCTCACCTCCTCACCTCAACTCACCTCACCTCCTCCTCACTACCTCCTCACCTCACCTCACCTCACCTCACCTCACCTCTCAGCTGGACGAGCAGACGCCCCTGCTGCCCCCCCCAGCTCTGAGGCCCGTGGCCGCTCTGGTCAAAGAGCTGCTGACTTTCAGCTCGGCATGGCTTTGTTCGGCGTGGACGTCATCATCAACACACACACACACACCCTCACCGTCATCGACATCAACATCTTCCCAGGTAGCTACACACACACACACACAACACACACACACACACACACACACACACACCCTCACCGTCATCGACATCTTCCCAGGTAGCTACACACACACACACACACCCTCACCATCATCGACATCTTCCCAGGTAGCTACACACACACACACACACACACCGTCATCGACATCAACATCTTCCCAGGTAGCTACACACACAACACACACACACACACACACACTCTCACTGTCACTGTCATCGACATCAACATCTTCCCAGGTAGCTACACACACACACACACACACACACACACACACACACACACACACTCTCACTGTCATCGACATCAACATCTTCCCAGGTAGCTATACACACACACACACACACACACACACACACACACAGCGTCATCGACATCAACATCTTCCCAGGTAGCTACAACACACACACACTCTCACTGTCATCGACATCAACATCTTCCCAGGTAGCTATACACACACACACACACACACACACACACACACACACACACACACACACACAGCGTCATCGACATCAACATCTTCCCAGGTAGCTACAAACACGCACACACACACACACACACACACACACATATTTCTTTTTGTGGAGGAGATGTCTCTTGTTCATTTCAGGAACATGGCTGCCATGAACGTTTTTCTAATATTGTTGAAAGGTATTTAATAAAAGTTGGCACGGAAACACTTCACCAAAAGAGAGAAGGAATAAGGACTATCTAATCTACTCATTTATACAATGTATTTGCGTGGGAAACTAGGCCTCCACTCATCTGTCAGGCAGCCTAAAGCACCATGTATAAACACACCTTTAACCCTTAAATGGGCAAGCAATGTATTTAGGCGAGAATGACACATTCATGATCGCAAGGGCCAGGAGGCAGGATTTGAAACGACGTGGAGCTTGTGACACGAAACACACACACACAATGTATCTCCTCTCTCTCTCAGGATATGAAGGAGTGCCTCAGTTTTTCTCGGCGCTGCTCAGCCACATCCAGTCGGTGCTGGGCAAACAGCCGGCCGTCTCTCCGGAGGAACAACTGACTCCCGGAGCTTCCTCTGCTGCAGCCAAAGACCAATGACTGTTCCAACAGCTTCACACGACAAATCAAGTCCTTTCTCTTTCTTGGGACCAAGCTCAAGATGTTGCTTGAATTGTAACCCGTCAAATGGCTTGATTTTAAACTCCTGTCAATCCCACTACAGATATAAGTGATACTCTATTTACACAAACCAACACTGACGACACATTCATGGTTTAATATCTTGTTTATTGATTTGATTGACAGGTAGCATAGAAGAAGATACAGCAGGCACAAAATACAGCACTCTGATTGGCCAGTAAATATTGTTGTCCGAAACGTCCCTTTGTGCCCTTGTTGTCACCCCCCTCCCCAACAGACATTTCCTACGTCTCTCTTGCTGGGTTTTTTATAAGATTGTGAACAAAACGTTGCACTAATATAGAAAACAAAAGTACATTAGATTTGTTATTAAAGTGAACAAACACCTCATCTTTGGAATAGACAGAAATCAGTGTTGACTGATCGTGTGTGTGTGTGTGTGTTATCACTCCGAGTTTACACAAATACATGAATGTACTGTAAATCTTGGCTGTGTAGAAAAAGAGATTATATCTGCTAAACGAGTACTCTATGATGCACTTTGAAAACATATTAAAATACATGAAATCATTCATTATTTGACTAATTATTGCGTTAGCATGTGCTGTAGTCTAAAGTGTTATTGCAGTAAAGTGGGCCTACCCTGATCAGTTCTACCCAGTGTCCTCTTGGGGGCGCTGTTTGCTTCATATTTACACAAAAGGACATGACCGCCATGAACACGACACGACAGAGCGTTTATACATGTTATTGTTGCTGTTTACAAAGAGACAACAAAATGGCTTTTAGTGACTTCCCTCGACTCCTCCTTGGCTATTTTTAGATAAGAGTGCAAAGCTGAGAACCTGGAGTGACACTTTTAGACCTGGTAAGCTCATCTCAAAGATGTGAACGCTGAGCTGCTTCCTGTCTCTGTGTTTTTTGTTTGTCACTCCGGTCCGTCACAAACAGTCTGAGTTTAACAGTGCGAGAGCCAAATGAAACACAATCCTTACTTTATCACCGAAGAAACGAAGGACTCCCCGTATCGGTAGTACATGTCGTTAACAGTCAGAACAGCTTACACATCAGTTATTGCACACAATATACATTTAAATACACATATTACGTATAGTAGGGAACAACCAGCGAGGATGAATCTGTCGTCGATAATAACATCTGAATAAAAGTGCTGAATGCTTTTCATCCATGGCGGTTTACGACGTCAGTGAATGACCTGTCTACGTTACAAACAGCTTCTACAGGAGACTGTATCTCTTAGATTCTCTACAAAAGTGTGCCTCCTTTTTTTTCACTGATTGGAAACGGTGAAAGCCTACTGCAGGCGATCTAGAAGCAGAGATGAAAACAACAGCTTCTACTAACGTCCGTTTACAGGTTCACCTCCGAAGATAGAACTCCGAGTGCTGCGGGGATTCGAAGGCTGTGAAAAGGGAAAGTGTGTGAGCTGAATGTGTGTGTGTGTGTGTGTGTGTGTGTGTGTGTGTGTGCGTGTGTGTGTGTGTGTGTGTGTGTGTGTGTGTGTGTGTGTGTGTGTGTGTGTAGCCTAGCATTACTATACTTGTCGGGACCTAAATCTGTTTACACAGTCACGTGTGGGGTCTCGCCTCCCTTATGGGGACAAAATGGAGGTCCCCATAAGGGGAATCATTAATTTTAGGGTGAAGACTTGATAAGGGTTAAGGGTAACGGCCCGTCTACACTACAGCGTCGACAGCGTCGAAAACTCCAATCTGCCCATTCACTTTCAATGGGGTGACGTCACGTTGCCTCGCTTTTTCGCCGAAACTGAATTGTGGGTAGCAGAGCGGTCCGTCTCCGCCGTCTCCGGCGTCAGAAGTTGAACAATGTTCAACTTCTGACGCCGGAGACGCCGGAGTAGCCAGCGCCAGCCAATCAAATCCCGTTTCCCAAAATCTGACAGCTGAAGCCGTAGCCAATCAAACCGCGTCTCAGCTGGGAGAGATATCCCGCCGTTCATTTCTATATTTCAAAAAAAGTTGGAGGAGAAACTAACTATCGCCGTAGAAAATCACCCGGTTTTGTATGACCAGACCCTCTTCACCTACCGGGATACAAACCGGAGGAGCCAGGCATGGAGGGAGGTGGCAGAGACAGTGGGGGAAACTGGTAGGGTTTCGCCTGTTTGGGGAGTTTATATATATATTGCTCACATAAATCCCCGGGGGTTTTTGCTTTGTATGTCGGGGGCGGGATATTCATGTGATTGGTTGTTGGTCATGTTGCTTGAATAAAATCCCCAAGCTCCAGACACGCCCAGCTCCCAGCTGTAGTGTGGACGCTCCGTAAGAGTTAGGGTAACGGCCCGTCGGCGTGCGTTGTCGGTTGCCGGCAGGGGGCGCTGAACCTCGACCAACAACCAATCACATGAATCTCCCGCCCCGACACACAAGCACGCGGTTTGATTGGCTAGAGCTTGTACTGGCATATGATTCGATTGGCTGACGCTGCCGCCGAAGCTTCAAAAGTTGAACATTGCTCAACTTTCGTCGCGAGCAACGCAATTAAATCTACGCTTCGCTCCCACAATGCAGTTCGGCGAAACGTGACGTCACCCCATTCAAAGCGTTGAAGCTTCAACGCACGCGCTGTGTGGACGGGTTAGGGTTAGGCATGTGTTGGTTATGGTTAAGGTTAGGATAAGTCTCCAGGAAATGCATGTAAGTCAATGTAATGTCCCCTGAAGTGATGTATACATGGTGTGTGTGTGTGTGTGTGTGTGTGTGTGTTTGTGTGTCTTATCCTCTGCGAAGTGCCCTCAGCTCTGCAGCCACTTTGCGCAGCTCTGCTTCGATCTCCAGCAGCTCCTGTGTGTAGAAAAGAACATTTTGAAAACATGACACAACAACAATGTTTCAGATCACAGCACTGAAGTATTTACTTGGTATCTGAACATAAAAAATAAAAGTACAACATGGTTTAAAAACAATTCAAAATGTACAACGAATACATTTAATGTCGTCCTCCTTACCTCTCCTTCATCTTCTTCAGCGTCCCCTTCCTCATTGTCTTCCTCCTCCTGCCCCTCCTCATCCTCCCTAACATATTCATCCTCATCTCCTCCCTCCTCTTCCTCTGCGTCCTTGTTCCTCTCCCTTTCAAACTGCTTGGTGGCTTCATCGCTGGCTTTCTCCATCACCCTCTTCTGCTGCGGCTCCTTCACCTCCCCTTCCTCGTCCTTCTTCTTCACTTCGTTCTCCACTTTCTCCCCGGTCTCCTTGTTGTCTCCTCCCTCCTTCTTCTTCTCCTCCTCTATCTTCTGATCCACGCCTCCTCCATCCTCTTCCTTCCCTCCCTGCGTCTCCTCCTCCTCTTCCTCCTGAACTCGTTTCATCTTCCTCACCAGCTCGTCCAGCTCCTCCTGCTTCTCCTTCCTCTCCTTCTCCTGATCCATCTTGCCTTTGCTCTCCTTCTCCCCGAGCAGCTCCTTCAGCTCCTTCTCCACTTTCTCCCTCTCTACCATCAGCTCCACCTCGTTCTTCCTCCTCTCGTCGATCCTCTGCTTCTCCAAGTCCTCCTCTGTTTCCCCCCCCCTTCTTCTTCTCCTCCTCCTCCTTCTCCACCGTGTCCCCCTCCTCCTGTGTCTCGGAGCTCTTCTGGATCTCCCTCTCCTTCACCGCCTCGTAGCGTTTCTTCTTCAGCTCCTTCAGCAGTTCTTTCAGCTCCTCGTCGTTCCTCTCCTCCTTCCCTTTCTTGGTGATCTCCTCGGCCAGCAGCTCCTCCAGCTCCTTCGCTCGCTCCTCCTCCGCGTCGCTGCCTCTGTGTTCGATGCGTGGCTCCTCCATTATCTTCTTCTTAGTGTCGTCTTCCTCTTTCGTGTCTTCCTCCTTTTCCTCTGTCTCTTTTGGAGGGTCGGTCACGTCTCTCTCCTCCTCTTCCTCCTCATCTTCCTCCTCGTCTTCCTCCTCGTCTCCTTGCTCGAAGTCGCTCTCATCGTCAGACAGGTTGTACTCGTAGCGCTCCTTCGCATTCTCTCGCTCTGAAACAATTATATTTGTTTCATTCACAAAGGTGGAAATTAAAAGTACAATATATATTACTAACACGTCTAAAGCAGTGTTTCTCAAGCGTTTTCATACCAAGGACCACCTAACTCCACACATGTCAAAAACACATCGTTTTTCTAGAACAGATTACAAATCGCCTGAAAATGGTACAAAAAGGTGGCACCATGTGTGATGAAGGTGTTGCGCTGGGCTATATCATGCAATCGAAAGTGAAACTTAAGTTCACTCTATTGCGGAGATATTCCCGCGAGAGTGCGGAAAAACTTAAATGTATTTATTTATTTCAAATGTGACATTTTACCAATATACTCACGGACCACTAGGGGGCGCTCACGGGCCACCAGTGGTCCGCGGACCACACTTTAAGAAGCACTGACCTGGGCAAGAAATATACAAGGGGCCCTATTCTGCGATTGTGATTGGTCAACCGCTTAGAGATGTCCCGCCCCTTAGCCTATCACGTACAATGTGTTGGAGCGCTAGCCAATAGGAGTGCGAGTGTTAAGTCTCCATGTTTTTATAGAACACGTTACAGGAAAGGGAAAAAGCATAATAGGGCCTTTTAAAAACACCCAACAGTAACCAAATACCCATAAGGATAAACTACTAAGTGGTCAAAGAACATTTACTTTATTAGACTAATCATTTGTTTAAAATAGTTAAGATATAATAAACACAGACACATTCAAAGGGGAAATAATGCTATAAAACTAAACGCATTTCAGAGTAAAGTTTAAAGTCACAAGTCAGGGCCATGTGGTGCTAAGATCATCATCACTTGTGTGTGATGGGAGAATCCTTTTTGACGCATTTGTGATATTTACATTCATTAATTTCAAATGAACATAAATAAAACGGTAAATCAGACGATGTCGTCTTGCCGTGAAAAGTGCAATAAAACACATGAGCGTGTGAGTGTGACTTTGTGCGTACCGTCGTCAGCGAGCCTCTGCAGCTCGCCCAGCAGACCCTGGTGTCTCTGCACCTCATCGAGCTCCTCTGCAGAAACGACAACACATAGCACTTTAATGACAAAACAGGGCACACACAAAACGAGTAGAGAATAACAAAACAGTTTCTACAAATGTATCTGTGTCGTCTTTACACGGCAAACATCCATAACGAAGTTGTAACATTTCAGCAAATATGCCAAAAGCATCTTGTGATAAGATTCGCATTAGGTCGCGATCTTGTATCTCCAAGTAATATTAAATGAAAAGTCGATCAATCAAAGAATTAGTCGAGTGACTTTTATTTGTTAATTAATCTTCTATTTGTTGTATTAACGGATTGGTTGTTTGGTCTGTAAGATGTCTGGAATGTGTGTAAAATAGAATGGATATTCAGTCGTAAAAACCCGGGGAAAATACAAACATTTCACCCCGTTATTAAAGACGTCACCTGCTAGCTGTGGGCCGCAGTCGTGATGCGACACGTCCTCATTCAATGTCTCCTGAATTATACATTCAACCTGGAGGCACGAAATAAACACACAATTAGGTCGACTAATTAAAAAGAGAAACTATATAAATATATTATATACATATAATAGGAAAGGACTTGTTTCTGACCTTTGCATCGTTGAGGGGTGAGGACACTGGCCGGCTTCCCACTGAGAGAGAGAGAGAGAGAGAGAGAGAGAGAGAGAGAGAGAGAAGAGAGAGAGAGAGAGAGAGAGAGAGAGAGAGAGAGAGAGGGGAGAGAGAGAGAGATGGAGTCAGAGGTGGAATAAATACTTTTACTATACTATGTTTCTTTACGTACTCCATTACAAGTACAGAGTACAGAGGGATAAGTCAAAGTTAAAGTACTCAATATTGAGCTCTTTCCACAATATCAGTGTTACTATGTAACACTCGCGCTTCCATTGGCTGGCACTCCAACACATTGAACCTGATAGGCTAAGGGGCGGGAGATCTCTAAGCGTGTTGATCAATCACAACAGAACCGGCCAGCTAACCAATCAGAGCAGACTGGGCTCTGGTTTCAGACAGAGGGTGAAAAGAGGTGCTGCAGCACAGGCAGTATGAGAAACATAAAGAGCTTTTTGAACATTAAAGCATGGAGACACTACATACTGATATACACCTGAACATCAGCAGGAGAGGACTCTTTAAAGTAGAGACACTACATACTGATATACACCTGAACATCAGCAGGAGAGGACTCTTTAAAGTAGAGACACTACATACTGATATACACCTGAACATCAGCAGGAGAGGACTCTTTAAAGTAGAGACACTACATACTGATATACACCTGAACTTCAGCAGGAGAGGACTCTTTAAAGTAGAGACACTACATACTGATATACACCTGAACATCAGCAGGAGAGGACTCTTTAAAGTAGAGACACTACATACTGATATACACCTGAACATCAGCAGGAGAGGACTCTTTAAAGTAGAGACACTACATACTGATATACACCTGGACATCAGCAGGAGAGGACTCTTTAAAGTAGAGACACTACATACTGATATACACCTGAACATCAGCAGGAGAGGACTCTTTAAAGTAGAGACACTACATACTGATATACACCTGAACATCAGCAGGAGAGGACTCTTTAAAGTAGAGACACTACATACTGATATACACCTGAACATCAGCAGGAGAGGACTCTTTAAAGTAGAGACAACTACATACTGATATACACCTGAACATCAGCAGGAGAGGACTCTTTAAAGTAGAGACACTACATACTGATATACACCTGAACATCAGCAGGAGAGGACTCTTTAAAGTAGAGACACTACATACTGATATACACCTGAACATCAGCAGGAGAGGACTCTTTAAAGTAGAGACACTACATACTGATATACACCTGACATCAGCAGGAGAGGACTCTTTAAAGTAGAGACACTACATACTGATATACACCTGAACATCAGCAGAGAGGACTCTTTAAAGTAGAGACACTACAACTGATATAACACCTGAACATCAGCAGGAGAGGACTCTTTAAAGTAGAGACACTACATACTGATATACACCTGAACATCAGCAGGAGAGGACTCTTTAAAGTAGAGGACACTACATACTGATATACACCTGAACATCAGCAGGAGAGGACTCTTTAAAGTAGAGACACTACATACTGATATACACCTGAACATCAGCAGGAGAGGACTCTTTAAAGTAGAGACACTACATACTGATATACACCTGAACATCAGCAGGAGAGGACTCTTTAAAGTAGAGACACTACATACTGATATACACCTGAACATCAGCAGGAGAGGACTCTTTAAAGTAGAGACACTACATACTGATATACACCTGAACATCAGCAGAAGAGGACTCTTTAAAGTAGAGACACTACAAACTGATATACACCTGAACATCAGCAGGAGAGAACTCTTTAAAGTAGAGACACTACATACTGATATACACCTGAACATCAGCAGGAGAGGACTCTTTAAAGTAGAGACACTACATACTGATATACACCTGAACATCAGCAGGAGAGGACTCTTTAAAGTAGCGACACTACATGCTGATATACACCTGAACATCAGCAGGAGAGGAATCTTTAAAGTAGAGACACTACATACTGATATACACCTGAACATCAGCAGGAGAGGACTCTTTAAAGTAGAGACACTACATGCTGATATACACCTGAACATCAGCAGGAGAGGACTCTTTAAAGTAGAGACACTACATACTGATATACACCTGAACATCAGCAGGAGATGACTCTTTAAAGTAGAGACACTACATACTGATATACACCTGAACATCAGCAGGAGAGGACTCTTTAAAGTAGAGACACTACATACTGATATACACCTGAACATCAGCAGGAGAGGACTCTTTAAAGTAGAGACACTACATACTGATATACACCTGAACATCAGCAGAAGAGGACTCTTTAAAGTAGAGACACTACAAACTGATATACACCTGAACATCAGCAGGAGAGGACTCTTTAAAGTAGAGACACTACATACTGATATACACCTGAACATCAGCAGAAGAGGACTCTTTAAAGTAGAGACACTACAAACTGATATACACCTGAACATCAGCAGGAGAGACTCTTTAAAGTAGAGACACTACATACTGATATACACCTGAACATCAGCAGGAGAAGGACTCTTTAAAGTAGAGACACTACATACTGATATACACCTGAACATCAGCAGGAGAGGACTCTTTTAAAGTAGAGACACTGCATACTGATATACACCTGAACATCAGCAGAAGAGGACTCTTTAAAGTAGAGACACTACATACTGATATACACCTGAACATCAGCAGGAGATGACTCTTTAAAGTAGAGACACTACATACTGATATACACCTGAACATCAGCAGGAGAGGACTCTTTAAAGTAGAGACACTACATACTGATATACACCTGAACATCAGCAGAAGAGACTCTTTAAAGTAGAGACACTACAAACTGATATACACCTGACATCAGCAGGAGAGAACTCTTTAAAGTAGAGACACTACATACTGATATACACCTGAACATCAGCAGGAGAGGACTCTTTAAAGCAGAGACACTACATACTGATATACACCTGAACATCAAGCAGGAGAGGACTCTTTAAAGTAGAGACCACTACATACTGATATACACCTGAACATCAGCAGGAGAGGACTCTTTAAAGTAGAGACCACTACATACTGATATACACCTGAACATCAGCAGGAGAGACTCTTTAAAGTAGAGACACTACATACTGATATACACCTGAACATCAGCAGGAGAGGACTCTTTAAAGTAGAGACACTACATACTGATATACACCTGAACATCAGCAGGAGAGGACTCTTTAAAGTAGAGACACTACATGCTGATATACACCTGAACATGATATGTGGCTCTGAAATCTATTGGGGAAGCAGCATAAAATGAAAACATTAAAGTACAAGTAACTCAAAATAGTATACTAGTACGACACAAGTGAATATTTTTAGCGAAGTAAGTAACAGCTGCAGGGAGCATCACAGATGAACTACTTTGTCCACTTAGTATAATGTTGGTGTTGCACAGGCGTGGGTGCAGCTTTCCCCTCATTAAGGTCAGCACAGCTACCTAAAAGTGACGCAGGAAAGAAGCTTAACCCCCCCCCCCCCCCCTCTCTATCTGCAGGGTGCTCCCGGAGGCTCGAGCTCACAGGTAGTTTCCCATCAGGGCTAAATGTGGCACTGGATCATTAACGACACACTGAGCTGTGGCGTCAGCGCCTTTTCTCACGGAGGTACCGTGAACCAAACCAGGACCTACATGTCGGAGTACACCACTATCTATGTGTCAGAACACGTTTATTTGATGATTATATATTAGACAGGCCAAGACACAAGATATGAGGCTGTTCGATGTCTGCGCCTCGGTCTAAAGGTCCTGTTTGATCAATGTGGAAAGATTTATTTTCAATTGATGTCAAATTAACACTTTCAAACCAAATGAAGATTCAATTAAACATTACTTTGTGTTTTTAAATAACACAACAGTGCTATAGAAGACTTTAGAAAGTAGCCTTAGTTACTTATTCTATTCCTAATCCGGCTATCTATTCTATAGCGTACTCATATATTTAAAAATACTGTCTATATGTTCACCTATTCTATTCATATACTCCAACTGTGCTGCAGCACCTCTTTTCACCCTCCGTCTGAAACCAGAGCCCAGTCTGCTCTGATTGTTTAGTAAATTGTCTTTAAATTCAACTCCGAGCTGAAACACAACGGGCGAAAATCATTGATTTAACAAATGTCGAAGCTAGTTGATCTGTGACCTCAGAACGCAGATCGGGATCAATGAGGCTCATCGACAAATTGACCACTGATGAACCCTCGACGTGGTGTGTGCGTGCGTGGTGTGTGTGTGTGTAAGCTAGCTGGTACACTTCAGCCTCATCATTACAAAGCTGTGTATTAGCTTCCTCTGCTGCTGCCCAGCTAAACCCCATGTTCAGAAATCAGAAATAAAACACGTATTTGTGTGTAACTTTAGAGCCACGTCTGAGTCAGGACTACCTATAGGGGCGGAGAGAGGCACAAGAATGAGTTTATAGCAGGATTCTCTGCATTAAATTGAAGTCTGCACCGGCAATACGTGGCGCAGTAGGATTGTTATTATACCTACGGATGCTGGTTCTGTGGTGATTATTTATTTTAACATGTAGAAGACACACATCTTCATAAGAGAGGTTTTTGCCAAATATAGAGTGTGAAGTCTGCTCGTTTGTTAATAACATTTCATATCTTTAAATATTTACATGTATGTTTGTGCCTATTGTTTTGATGCTGCTTTCTTTTATTACTGCGTGTATACTTTGTTTTAATGAACGTCCCCACCACGCAAACATTCAAATCACATTCACTCAAGTATTTTTACATTATGCAACTTTTACACTTCTTGAGGGCATTTTTATTTAATTTGTACGCCTCTACATTATTTAACAGCTTTAGTTACTATAACTAAAGCTAATCATAGGTTGAGATACCCAGCAGTATATCCAATTAAACCCCACCTTAAAGCACAACATTGACATTAATGCGTAACTTAAAACACAATCATGTGAAAAGGGCCATTCTGCAGAGTGAGTACTTTTATACGCTGACGCTAATACTGTTGTATTATTACTTGAGTCAAATTTAGATGAATTCATTTGAGTTTATTTACAGCGTAATGACAATATTTGAGTACTTAATCTTTCTCTGATTGAACCAAATGACAACAATGCTCATCCTATTCATCCTGTAAGCTAAATGTATGTTAATGCAGTGTTACCTCAGGACTCAGCAGGTATCAGCACTGCAGACCCTCTCTGTGTGTAACACTTTAGCGGCCAACACTTATTTAATAATTTCCCACACAGTTCGCGCCTTGCAGCATGTGCTCTGTTCCGCTCAACATGTGCGCGGTTTAATCCGCATTAGTGTTTTTTAACATGACTGTTTAACCAACATGATTGTGTTTAAAATGTGCACCATGACAATAACAAAACCCTCAGTCCGGCAGAAACAGAAAGGTAAAGGCGCGTGCATGAGGAATTATGTAACAACGCTTTATTTTAGCCTATTAGTGTAAACCCCCGAGGCGTTAGGGTTAGCAAACACACCTTCTGTTAACCATGTCAGTCACATTATACCGCCTCGTGCCTCTTTATATTAAGACATACAGGCGACATGCCGGTAACATGACAGAGGCAGTGTGTGAAGGATGAGCCTGCTGGGAGACCCACACACTCACACATATTCCTACCGCCGTTTCACACCGAGCCCCCCCACCCCCCCCCACACACACACACACACACACATTAGCAGTTTGATGAATGTGGTGCATGCTTACCTCCGACTGCAGCCCACAGGAACACTGCGGTTATCAGAACTCCCATAGGATCCGTAAAGAGAGGTTCCTGCAGGAGATAACCTTGAAATATAACGGGCTTCTGCACACACCCGCCAAGCGAGGTGGAGCCTGTGCGCGTGTGCGTGTGTGTGTGTCAGGTGACTTGAGACCAGATCAGAGCCGAAACCCTGTTCATGTGCCATGATGTCAGTTGGTCGTCCTGTACTTGCAGTGTGTTAACAACACGATCTGATTAAAATAAACACGAGGCAGCTGTGGCTCAGGGGGGAGAGGAGCATCATTCAATTCAATTCAATTAAAATGTATTTATATAGCCCAGCATCACAAAACACATTAGTCTCAGAGGGCTTCACAAATCAACACACATGCATGATAATGTGAAAACAACAAACGTGTCTGAGAATATAGTAACATTACATCAGAGGGTCAGTGGTTCAATCAGTCCCTGCAAACTCTCCTTGGTCCGGATACTTAACCTTAACATGTTATTATTTCTTTTTTCTTTATTTGTAATCTCCACTTAGTCTTTTCTTATTTAAGATGCAAGGGTTGGATTATCATTAGCACAGTAGCTAGTATTTGGCATTTAAAATCTTCGGTCCCGAGCTCCTCCAACAGTGCAACATAATTATATAAATGACAAGACAACAAAATAACAACATCATAATAATAATAAAACAGTGTAACACAGTACGATACATTTGAATAACAAAAAGAGTGCAGGTGAAAGAAACAGAATGAAATATTGTACAGTGAAATACAATTAACTATAACTATTAAAGGTGGGGTAGGTAAGTTTGAGAAACCGGCTCGAGATACACTTTTTGTTATATTCCATGGAATGCTCTTAACATCCCGATAGCAATGAATATCTGAAGTGCTTGACAAAAAATCCATTAAAAAATGTCATCTGTAGAAGCCGTGATACTGTAAAAAGTACAACCAATCCGTTTAGCCGGGCCGGCTAAACGGATTGGATGGCCTACCTGCCTGTCAGCCCTCCATCGGGGCACAAACTTACCTCCTGCCCTCATTGGTCATGTGCGCGTTCGTGTGTGTTGGGGGAGGGGCTCTGTGAGGAAGTGGCAGATTTTCTCCGGTTGTGTATTTTCAAATTCTAGCGATCTCGAGCCGGTTTCTCAAACTTACCGACCCCACCTTTAAGATAATACATTAAATACATTCTAAACATATCTGCTTCAAGTGAACTTTCCTGTCCTTTTCCTTTGCTATTTTTGTTTATCCAATAATCTTTTATCCTTTGTTTATTTCCTGATGGTCTGTCCTTTCTTTTGCTTCCTTTTATATTTCAAAACCTAAGAGCACACAATTCATTTGAACACATCTCTAATATAAGTCTGTGGTTCTCCATATTTACAAAATGCATCCTCATGGTTGACTGCACGTGTTGGTAAGTCGCTTTGGAGGAAACGACATGGATACAAATGACCTGTAATAGTACACTGCCATGTTAGATATCCCTTTTAAGAGGTGCGCAAACTTCAACACAATTCCACTAAATATGCCTATTAGAATATCATTATAATTGTATATGCATCGTCCCTGCATCACCCCCGACTGCAGGTTAATCACTTTAGCAATAATAAATCATTGACACCTTATAACAGCTGCATAGTGTAACCGACATGACTCACCTGCTGCGTCTGCATCCTCAAGGTCACACTGACATCGTATGGACAGTGTATTGACAAAAACGTGGCAATATGATACGCATCGTAGAACAGGGGTTACTAATGACTAATGACTGGTAAGCAAGATTGAAGCAATTTAAACAAATGTAAAAAAAGGTGTATCCAACTATTTATTAACTATTTACTTTGTACATTTGAGATACAACACAGTACACCCAGACTTAATATCGAGATAGAGAAATGTATCGAAATAGCAATTATTAAACACTTATTGTCGGAGCCATTATTGTTTATTTATGGTATGTAACGCCATCTTATTTACATATATTGTGCACTTATTTTCAGTATTGGAAACTTGGTAACGTACAACAATTTAAACCAAACTGCTCAGTGGAAAATGTTCAGTATTGTGCCGCGTACGATCACTTCCATCTTCCTGTGTGACAACCGGAGAACACAAAGTAACATCAATATGAAAGTTGCCATTACACTTCTCTTTATTGGATATTCCTCATTATGACCCACAATAACACACATGCTTGCGTTCATTGACCAGTTCATAGCGTTCAAAAGAAACAAAATAAGACATAAATATATTTACAGAGACAGGACACTGCAGGGTCTGAGCCGTGGCCTCAAAACAGTGACGTGTGTTTCAATTTCATCTGAAGAACAATGGAAATATTTCTCAACAGACAGTGTGTGAAACCTCCTGATGCACGTCTGCTTTCTGTGTGTGTGTGTGTGTGTGTGTGTGTGTGTGTGTGTGTGTGTATGTCATCTGCTCTTGGGAGCGGGTCGGGGGGGTCTGTTGTGCTGGTTCGGTCCGATGTATTTCAGAGGAGTGTATTTGGGCTTCTCGATCACTTCCAGGCCCAGAAAAGGCTGCAGAGCGCGGGGGACTCGCACTGATCCCTCCTGGGGAGACGGAGAGAAAGGATGTGGGTAAACACAACATTTAAAAACACAATGGTTTTCATCATTATTAACACTGTGATTTTAAGTCAATTGGATTTAAAAAAGGGTTTGAAATAAATGAAATATTATCTTTTAAATATATATCTTTTTATATTCCACCAATGGGGTTACAGTAAATCCCTAAGAAGTTTAAGAGTCCTTTAATAAGGCATTGTCCATTTCTATGAAACATTGTGAAAAGGGTTCATATCTCTATGAAATAAACATAAACACATACTGCCTTTCCTTTAATATTTGTATCACAGTGTACTTTATAAATAAATGTTTTTTTACTATAATACCTAAATTAATAGTTTTTCTACACTTTTTCCATGCCCCATTAAAATCAAGTCACAGCACTAAAAAACAATTGAAGACGTAAGGAAATGTGGGAGCTTGTGGGCTGTTAAAGGTGGGGTAGGTAAGAATGGAGAAACCAGCTCGAGTGCGCTAGAATTTGAAAGTACGCAGCCGAAAAAAATCAGACTTCCTCACAGAGCCCCTCCTCCAACACACACGAACGCGCACATGACCAATGAGGGCACGAGATAAGTTTGTGCCCAGATGGAAGGCTGACAGGCAGGTAGGCCATCCAGTTACTTTAGCCGGCTCAGATGATTGGTCGTGCTTTTTACAGCGCCACGGCTTCCAGAGATGACGTTTTTTAATGTATTTATTGTCAAAGCATTTAATGTATTCATTGCTATCGGGATGTTAAGAGCATTGCATGGAATATAACAAGTGTTTCTGAAGTGAATTACCTACCCCACCTTTAAAATAAAGACTAAATATCTCAATGACCAAGAACTCTTTAAGTTATCCCTCTTCATTGAGTAAACTTAGCCTATGATATTTATTTATGTATTGCCTCGGGAAAATGTAAAACTGATTTGCAAAGTAGAGGCAACTGCAGTATTACTACTAGATCATTATTTCAGCATTTCTTATAAAATACATGACAATTTGTGTTTAGAATTGACTGACAACAATCGCAAGGGGAGCCACTTCAACACAGGTGCATGCAACGATGTGAAATAGTGTAATTTTGATAGAAAACACAAAAATAGAAGATATTTTTCTAAAGATTAATATTTCAAACTTTGTCTGAAAAAACATGATGTTTTGAATTTCTAAGATTGAATGTGTTGTTGTGAGCCGGGTTAATGCATAACAACCAGATGTATCAACGTTCCCAGCTAGTAGAGAATGCAGGGACATGAATACAAATATATTATTGAGGCCTTTCTTGACGGCTATTATGGATAACATACCATTTTTAGCATGCAGTAAAAGGAACACATCCACAAAAAAGGCCTGAGCGCCTCTACAAACAATTATGTTTCTCATTCTCTTCAACACAATTCATTTTGCCCACGACATTTCAATCCTTGTTGTAGTTTTCCATGACTTTTTGCATTAAATGATCCAGGGTTTGGGATCCTCTCATGGTGAAAGTGAGCTCTTGTGTCTTACTTTGGTCTGGTGGGTCTCCAGGATAGCGATGATGGTTCTGGGGATGGCACAGGCTGTCGCGTTCACCTGCAGAGAGGAACAGAGACATGATGGAGGTGATGTGGTGCTGTCAGACTCAGGAACACACACACACACACACACACACTCACACAGGAACACACACACACACACACACACACACACACACACACACTCTCTCTGACTCACGGTGTGGGCGTACTGCAGGAGGCCGTCCTCGCGCTCGTACAGGATGTTCAGGCGTCTGCTCTGGTAGTCTGTGCAGTTAGAGCCGCTGGAGATCTGATAAAGAGAGAAGAAGTGAGATCAGAAACACACAGCTCTGTGGGGACAATATGCAGGCCTCGTTCCACTGTTTCCGTACCCCATGACACGAGATTGACGTTCATGAAACCTGCAATTACATCATCATCATCATCTTCACTATTTTAATAATCACATCTTATTGACTCTCTTTATCCATTTATTTGGGAGTTTTTCCTTGTCCGATGTGAGGGTCCAAGGACAGAGGGTGTCGTCTTCCTGTTGCAGGAATCCTGAAGTCAGATGTAAAACCTTTTAAGACGCTTTCCATACATTTTAAGACCTCATCGCCACTTGGAGTTCTAACCGGTTACCTTGGCGACACACTTTACCTCACATTGACTATATACAGTATTGATTGTCCTTCCTCCTTATCTTCCAACCATGTGCCGTATTTTTGGAACTTTAAGTATATTTGGAACTTTAAGTATTTTTGGAACTTTAAGTATATTTGGAACTTTAAGTATTTTTGGAACTTTAAGTATATTTGGAACTTTAAGTATTTTTGGAACTTTAAGTATTTGTGGAACTTTAAGTATTTTTGGATCTTTGGACCCTTTCCATACATTTTAAGACCTCATCGCCACTTGGAGTTCTAACCGGTTACCTTGGCGACACACTTTACCTCACATTGACTATATACAGTATTGATTGTCCTTCCTCCTCATCTTCCAACCATTTGGATGCAGACTTGCATTTCCCCATAACGATGTTGCCTAGCAACCGGCGTAAACGGACCTTCGCGCTATCAGGCAGTGAGCGTGCGATGTCCTGTTCAGATGACGTCAAATCCAACGGGATGCCATCAATAAACTACAGAATCACACTACACACCTACGCCATGACTACATTCAGCCAGACGGTAGAACACAACCTCTTTGGACCATTTATATACTTACTGAAAACAAGCTACAACATGTAACACCTTGGAAAATGCCGTTTAATACTTTTTAATAGCCTTCATTTATCAATATCCCCAAAGAGACAAATGTAAAATGTGTGGTTATTAGGGGTGTAACGGTTCACAAACATTTCGGTTCGGTACGTACCTCAGTTTTTAGGTCACGGTTCGGTTTCGGTACAGCAGAAAAAATTATCACAAAACATAACATATTTTTTTTTAATTATTATTAAACTGTGAATAATGTATTCACTCAAATAAATACAAAATATAATAAAATAAACATTAAGGTGCAGCATTTCTATGAACTGAAATAATCTGTATTTGAACTTTACTGTACTAGTACTCACAAAACATAACGTATTAGTTTTGGGTTTTTAATTATTATTAAACTATGAATATTCACTCTAATAAATATAAAATATAATAAAATAAACATTAAGGTGCAGCTTTTCGATGAACTGAAATAATCTGTATTTGTACTGTACTAGTACCTAAGCAGCCAGTTTGACATTAGGACTTGCTTGTCATTTCATGTTTCTTTAAAGAAAGATGAACTTGTCCACATTGCTTGCTGAAAGGGCAGATCTGCTGGCACTAGCAATGTCTCCTGCTGTGGAGAACACCCTCTCTCTAGGGACAGAGGTAGTAGCAGATACAGCCAGGTAGCGCTTTGCTAACATGGCAACATAAGGATATTTGCCGTTTGTAATAGCTTTGGCTCGGTCTGAACTTTTTGCGAGTGGTGGAGGCTTAAATGCTAGCGGGAGTTGGCACTTTTTTTTTGGTACCGGTGATATTCACGTTCGGGTGATGCCTTTTCAAATGAGTGTGCAAGCTTGATGTATTGCCAGCCGCGTAACCAATGTCAGTTGAACAATGCCGACAAACAGCTTTGGTTCGGTCCACCTGTCTTTGTCCGTCATCCTTGTACGTAACTGCGAAACCAAAATGTTCCCAAACCGGAGACTTCAACGATGCTGGAGGATTTTCGAGCTCAACTTTATCTGCGTTCGCCATTTCGACAGTTCCTCAAATTACTGACTACATTTGAACGCATCCCTCTGACCAGCTCGTCCAATGAAATGACTTGTTTGCTCTACGACGCGTTGAACACAATGGGAGCAAATTACTCTGAATGCTGCGACGCAGCACCTGAGATTACTTTCAAGAAGTTGTTCACGTTCTCAATTTTTTTACGTTTAACGTTATATTCGTTCGGTACACTTCGGTACACACGTGTACCGAACCGAAGGGCGTGTACCGTTACACCCCTAGTGGTTATATAAATAAACTTTGATTGATTGAATGATTTATATTGAAAGCCAGTTCCATTTCTAGCCAAATAGAGTCTAAATAGTTGCTACACATCGCTGTGTTCGTACACGACCCAGATTCTGCTCTCCAATACTAATTCAGGACCAAATTGTTAAATGAACAGAACGTTGATATTTTTCACCCAAAGATGGAAATCGAGGCATACGTTGTGATTTCTGTCTGTTTTTCTTTCTTTCAAATGTTGACAGAATTACACTTTTGAGAAATGATGTGATTGCTAGCGTGTCACTGAACTCTGGAGTGATAAAAGGAGGTTGCTGATATGGAAGGGAAGTTTAGCTGCAGGAGACATTTTCACAAATAACCATCTTTATAAATCTCATGGTCAGCAGATATCTCCATCTGAGGCAGGTGTGTGACTGACCTCTCCGTAGCTGCCCCTCCCGGGCATCCAGGCTTCAATGTCGTACTTCCTGTGTGCCGGAAGACCGAGCTCCTGCGTCGGCATGTCCAGAACTCTGAGGAAAGAACACAGCCATTCAGATGTTGTGTGTGTGTGTGTGTGTGTGTGTGTGTGTGTGTGTGTGTGTGTACTCACCTGTAGTGTAGTTCCAGTGCAGAGAACATCTCTTTCTGTAAGGCGATGAACTCCTGCAGCAGCTGAGCGCTCTCTTCTCCCGTCTCATCTGCCGTCACTCCAAACATCTCTACCTACACACACACACACACACACACACACACACACACACACACACACACACACACACACACACACACACACACACACACACACACACACACACACACACACACACACACACACACACACACACACACACACACACACACACACACACACACACACACACACGTGAATGCCTATGTGTATGAGAGAGATTCCTGTGTGTGTAATACATGTGTGTGTTACCTTGCTGAAGTGATGCACTCTGTACAGGCCCCAGGTCTCCCTGCCGGTGTCGGTCTCTGCTCTGTAGCAGGTGCTGCTGCACACCGTCCTGCAGACACGTCACACATCGTCAGATCAAATAGAGCTTGTTATTTTTCTGTAGAGAGTTAAGAGTGAGGGTTCTGCTCAGTACCTGGCGGGCAGGTCCTTCCAGTGCACGGCGTGATCCATGAAATAACCTGCAGCAGAGAGACACATGTGACATGGATGTTTCCAGCTCTAACTTCTGATATATACGCTAGTGTATGTGTGTGTGTGTGTGTGTGTGTGTGTGTGTGTGTGTGTGTGTGTGTGTGTGTGTGCAGCTACCTGGGAAGATGTTGATGTCGATGGCGGTGAGGGTGTGTGTGTGTGTGTGTGTGTGTGTGTGTGTGTGGGTGTACCTGGGTAGATGTTGATGTCGATAACGGTGTGTGTGTGTGTGTGTGTGTGTAGCAACCTGGGTAGATGTTGATGTCGATGACGGTGTGTGTGTGTGTGTGTGTGTGTGTGTGTGTGTGCAGCTACCTGGGAAGATGTTGATGTCGATGGCGGTGAGGGTGTGTGTGTGTGTGTGTGTGTGTGTGGGTGTACCTGGGTAGATGTTGATGTCGATAACGGTGTGTGTGTGTGTGTGTGTGTGTGTGTGTGTGTGTGTGTGTGTGTGTAGCAACCTGGGTAGATGTTGATGTCGATGACGGTGTGTGTGTGTGTGTGTGTGTGTGTGTGTGTGTGTGTGTGTAGCTGTACCATTCCCTGGTCCTGATCAACTACCTGGACCTAAAGGACTGTACGTAAGTTTATTTCAATGTATGCTACTTTATACTACACTAACATTTTAAAGACAATATTGTACTTTTTAATTCCAGTTATCCTAAAAAGGAGAACTTACTTTAATGATTCAGATTATTAGCCAATACAAAATATACATCAACAATATATTGTATCATATAGTGATACGCCGAGGCCTGACACAGGGGGGGCGTGAGAGACCAGGAGGGAAAATGGTTATTTAAAAAAAAGAAAAAATAATTCATATTTTGAAAAATTATTGATTCAAAAATAATATGATGCAGTACTATTACGTCTGGGTCTCTGTGTTTCATTCAAGCTCGGCTCTGTGTGTGTGTGTGTGTGTGTGTGTGTGTGTGTGTGTGTGTGTGTGTGTGTGTGTGTGTGGAACGAGCCATTTTGTGTGCGTGCGCGAGAGAGAGAGCGCACCGGTATCGGAGATCGTTGTTGTTAGCTTCTGGTGCTAGCGAGCTACGCTAACAGATATAAGGAGTTTTTTCAACAACAAGCTGGAGGAGAGTCCTCTCCTGTCAGACTGAGAGGCTCAGTGAGCTAAAGGACTCTCTCAGTGTTATCTCAGTGGGTCTCAAACGTTTTGGTCACCATTAATGTAAACAATTATTTCCGAGGCACACGTTTATATGATCATTATAGTTATACAAAAATAAGAGAATAAATTAAAAACAGGTATGAAATACGATATGACAGTAAAAAAAGAATAAAGTTTTTAAAAGGGAGTGATTTGTAAAATATCCATAAAGAAATAGTAAATCTGTTTCCAGTTCTGTTTCAAATGGGTGTTGAGATGTATCCATAGATCTCTTCATGTTGCTCTCAAAGTGCACCAGATTGATGCTTTTAACTTCAATATTTAAAAATCTTCCCGGGGGAGCATGCCCCTGGACCCCCCTATGTGAGGTCTGCACACCACCTATAAAAGTAGCACTTTACCCCTGCTTACACCTTTATGCCGTGAGCTGATATCGAGCCTTCATTGTAACTGTCACACTGTGTATATGCGTGGCGAGTGTTGCAGTAGAACATTCCACTGTAGCACCGGTACCTTAATGGGAAACCTTAAATGTTTGAGCACCCTCTATGAAACGTCAAGCTACCCCCAAAATAAATCTCTGGCGCCGCCACTGAGCCTGACTATTGTGTTGGGGGGTCCGACTTTTTTTTTTCTCCAAAGGGGGGGCCTGACAGAAAAAGTTTGAGAACCACTAAAGCAACTACAATCTCTCACCAGCAAAATACCTCGTCAGTTAAATGCCATTTTACGTTTCATTACTATACGATACAGTATGTATTATCGTTATAGTATTACTATTTCGGCGATTAGATCAGATATATTTGATGCAACTTTAGTTACATTTTCATGACTTTTCCAAAACACCAGGGCCTGGAATTAGCATTTATAATTTCCATGACTTTTCCAGGTTTGTAATGACCGTAAGAACCCTGACTTCGAGTTATTGTTAAAAGTGAAAACCTTGTTGTGACTGCAACAGATTAACACATAAACGTTAGTGATGAATACCTGCCACTCCGACCTCTCCGGTGCCGGCCAGGTTCAGGTCTGGGAATAGCTCCGGGTCCAGAGAATAAACCTGAGAGCGGTGAGATTTGGGCTGCATCCCACAGCCCTCCTGCAGGGGGACGAACACATCATTAAAAAACACAACAGTAGTTACATAGTGTAGGACATGTGAAAGCTTAAAAAGGACTTTAACTGAACTTTTGGTCTTTAAACGGTTATGTCTGAGTGTTTTGTGGCAAAATATTTACTCATAATTATTAATGCGCATTTAAATCTAATCTCATTTTTGGATTAAAAATCTTATTGCGTTAACATGTCAACACAATATCAGGGATGTTAGAAACAGTGTTCAGCTACTATCATAGAGAGGCGAAGTCCCTCCCTTTCCGGGGACCTCCATGGGACCTTATTTCGGAAAAATTCTGTATTGAAGTCAATGGAGAGAAAGATTATCTTTCGATCCCGTTTGAATTGTGCCACGAATTACACACATGATGTTTGTCAATTGAAAAGATAATTTTGCAACTCAAAAAATCAAAATGTGTCGTAAAACTGTGAAGTTACACTTATTTTTTGTGTGAAACCGCTCAATGAACTACATCTCCCGCCTCGCACCACACACCCAGACGGCCGTCACGTTGGAACATTTCACGTCTTTCTTTCAGAACGAGGCGGAAAGTATTAAAAGAGGTGAAAATCACTACAAGTCTGGGCACGTTGAGAGCTGTGCACACACAAGGGGAGTGAGTCGGTTCCTGAGAGCCAGCATGTGGGACCGGGACTCTGGGATTTGTAGTCTTTCTAGTTGCGTATTTTTCATAGTCTTATATTTCAACAGTTTTACGACAAACTGTGACTTTTTTGACGTGGAAATTAGTATTTAAGATTGACAAACATCATATGTGTAACTCGTGGCACAATTCAAACGGGATCGAAAGATACGTTTTCTCTCTCCATCGACTTCAATACATAATTTTTCCGAAATAAGGTCCCATGGGGCGGAAGTAGATGGGCGGGACTTCGCCTCTCTACTCTTCTTTCATGTTATATACACAAATCTAAGTTTACAAATTCTACATTTTGTGTATTTCATGATTTTATTTAATAATAAAAAAAACCTAGAAGCTAATTATAAGAAATGAAACAATAAAGTAAATATTTAATACATTTACTTTATTGTATTCTTATTTATTGTAAATAGCAATGTCTGATATGTTTATTGTTCTCTTTATTATGCACTTGCTCCATCCTGTTGGTTCATTGTGAAAGAGCCATGTTGTGTCGTACATGTAATCGTTCAGATTAAAACAATATAAACTCTGCGACTCACAAACACTGCCCCCTTCAGCATGTCAGGCACGACCATGGGAACGAAGCCCTGCGGGAGTCAGAGGGGAAACTCAACGTTAGCTCTCCAAAACAGAATAATAATAAACATTTAGAATATCTTATATTCTCACACATGCTCACCCGTCGCTGCAGGGTGTCGAGGGCGAAGTTCTGCAGAGCGGTCTGAAGTCTGGCCCCCGCTCCCCTCAGGTAGTACGACCTGTGGCCCGAGATGTGAGCCAGATGTCTGCAGGAACAAAGCATAATGATCCCCGTTTATATCAATAGTTGGCTTTTTGTTTTTTTAAAGGTCCCCTATTATACTGTTTTTCATCAATATATCACAGCTCTCAGATATATACAGAGCCTGTCTCTGATTGGCTGAAACACCAAACAGATCATTGCAGCATTACCCATAATCCCCTCTGTTTCAGCCCTGTTTCCAAAGTGCTGATTCTCCGTCTGTTACTTTAGATGAAAATAAGGAGCCCCTCCCCACGCCCCTCTGAGAGACATTTGGTTACAAAGAACTCAATGGTGCTCTAGAGGAGATTCAGGTGATAAGGGGGGGGGGGGGGTTACCTTGGTTGCTGATTGGCTAATGGTTACACAAGACAACACATCGTTATGACATCATAAAGTGGGCACAATCTGATCAGCTCATTTTCAGACAGGTTTTTATAGAAATGGATCAAAAAGAGAGAAAATCTTTGTTCCTGAAACTTTCAGAGTCTCTTTCCACAGAGGGGACACATGTTGATGTAGAAGAGACATGAAGAAGAGGGGACACATGTTGATGTAGAAGAGACATGAAGAAGAGGGGACACATGTTGATGTACAAGAGACATGAAGAAGAGGGGACACATGTTGATGTAGAAGAGACATGAAGAAGAGGGGACACATGTTGATGTAGAAGAGACGTGAAGAAGAGGGGACACATGTTGATGTAGAGGAGACATGAGGAAGAGGGGACACATGTTGATGTAGAAGAGACATGAAGAAGAGGGGACACATGTTGATGTAGAAGAGACATGAAGAAGAGGGGACACATGTTGATGTAGAAGAGACATGAAGAAGAGGACACATGTTGATGAAGAAGAGACATGAAGAAGAGGGGACACATGTTGATGTAGAAGAGACATGAAGAAGAGGGGACACATGTTGATGTAGAAGAGACATGAAGAAGAGGGGACACATGTTGATGTAGAAGAGACATGAAGAAGAGGGGAACATGTTGATGTCGAAGAGGGACATGGGAAGAGGGGACACATGTTGATGTAGAAGAGACATTGAAGAAGAAGGGACACATGTTTGATGTAGAAGATACATGAAGAAGAGGGGACACATGTTGATGTAGAAGAGACATGAAGAAGAAGGGACACATGTTGATGTAGAAGATACATGAAGAAGAGGGGACCACATGGTTGATGTAGAAGAGACATGAAGAAGAGGGACACATGTGATGTAGAGAGACATAAAGACGACGGGGACACATGTGATGTAGAAGAGACATGAAGAAGAGGGACACATGTTGATGTAGAAGAGACATGACGAAGAGGGGACACATGTGATGTAGAGAGACATGAAGAAGAGGGGACACATGTTGATGTAGAAGAGACATGGAGAAGAGGGGACACATGTTGATGTAGAAGAGACATGAAGAAG
The DNA here is from genome assembly GCA_023974075.1 of Chaenocephalus aceratus. Lineage (NCBI taxonomy): Eukaryota > Metazoa > Chordata > Actinopteri > Perciformes > Channichthyidae > Chaenocephalus > Chaenocephalus aceratus. The sequence goes on along the minus strand of JAMFTG010000696.1, from coordinate 67,200 downwards.
AGGGGACACATGTTGATGTAGAAGAGACATGAAGAAGAGGGGACACATGTTGATGTAGAAGAGACATGGAGAAGAGGGGACACATGTTGATGTAGAAGAGACATGAAGAAGAGGGGACACATGTTGATGTAGAAGAGACATGAAGAAGAGGGGACACATGTTGATGTAGAAGAGACATGAAGAAGAGGGGACACATGTTGATGTAGAAGAGACATGGAGAAGAGGGGACACATGTTGATGTAGAAGAGACATGAAGAAGAAGGGACACATGTTGATGTAGAAGATACATGAAGAAGAGGGGACACATGTTGATGTAGAAGATACATGAAGAAGAGGGGACACATGTTGATGTAGAAGAGACATGAAGAAGAGGGGACACATGTTGATGTAGAAGAGACATAAAGAAGAGGGGACACATGTTGATGTAGAAGAGACATGAAGAAGAGGGGACACATGTTGATGTAGAAGAGACATGAAGAAGAGGGGACACATGTTGATGTAGAAGAGACATGGAGAAGAGGGGACACATGTTGATGTAGAAGAGACATGGAGAAGAGGGGACACATGTTGATGTAGAAGAGACATGAAGAAGAGGGGACACATGTTGATGTAGAAGAGACATGAAGAAGAGGGGACACATGTTGATGTAGAAGAGACATGGAGAAGAGGGGACACATGTTGATGTAGAAGAGACATGAGGAAGAGGGGACACATGTTGATGTAGAAGACGTTCTCATCCATAATCAGTGAATGACTCCAGAAGATGGAGGTCAGCTCGCACCAACACAGACGGGTACCACTATGGAAGTTAAGCAATGTTCTGCTGTGGATGGAGGCAGCAGTGAAACACATTTAACCACCTAAAAAAACTATATAAATGTAAATGTATTCTATATTTGACATTTGACCAAAACAGTATTTTATTCCTCAGAGGACGCATCACATTACATTGACTGCACATGACATGGGTGCTGATCTGCTTCCTTGGTCGCTTAGTAAGTTTGTGTTATCGTGTGATTTTGATGTTTTAAAGCAGGGGTTCTCAACTGGTCAGGCCTCGGGACCCACTCTTTACTTGGTCAATAAATCGCGACCCAACAACAAATCGTGCTGTAATATATACGCTTTTCAGCATAAAATATTAATGAAAGTGAAGTACAGTGCATCCCTTATATCCATTCACAGAACTAAAGTATGCTTTTAAAAAAGGTTTAATGAGATGATGGAATCAAAGCTGAACTATATAAAAAGGCACGCATGCTGAAAACCCAACCCCGGCAGGGGGTCTGGGGGGATTCTCCCCCAGGAGATTTTTAGAAATCCTAACAAACTATGCATTCTGGTACTCTGAGAAGAAAATAAATAAATCTATTACTACCCGACATATTAATAATATTTTATGCCATTGTTTGTTTTTCACTTTGTTCTGACATCTTGCTGCGAGAAGAGTACAGAGGAGAGAGTAGGCTTGTTTGAGACACATTGCGGCTCGCCTCGAAAGTAGACGAGAGTAGCCGATCGCAGCCGGGGGAGGTGTCAAAAAGCTCGTCTTAAGTCGGACAGCTCGGACTCCGAGTCGGCTTGACTGGCTGGGTTTGCAATGGCGGAATTTGATTTAATCTTGCCATTTTAAATGATGTATTCAATAAATAAGGTTAAACCAAATCATTACATTACAATAGATTAGATTTTAATGATTTGGTTTAACTTAAAGAGAAACGTTATTGTTATTGCACAGATTACAGGTACTGAGACAACGACAAGCAGTGTAGCTTCTAACCAGGTGCAACAAGCAGTGAAGTGGAAAGTAATGTTCACAATCTACAGAATAACATATAGAATGAATTGAATGATGAATAAACAGTGGGGTATGAATACACTAGATATCAGCCTGTGAGCAGTATGAACAGTGTGTGTGAATATGCTAAAGTATGAAAACGGTAAGCAGTATAGTATAAAATATATAGATATTAATTTCATGATGATAAACATTGTGGAACAATGATGAAAAATGGGAATGGATGTGGCGACGTAAAACTGACACAAAACAACAACACACTTTTGCCAACCAATTGGAGAGTTTCATCAGCAGCACGTGGTAAAAACCACCAATGAGCGCTCAGCTCGAGATACCAGCGAGCCGTTTCCCATCAAGCATTTCGCTTCCGCAGCTCGTGGAGAGCAACTGCGCCAACTCGCCTCGCCTCGCTCTCAAGGCTGCGGGCGTCTTTGTCCCGCGATATTTCAAAGTCTCATGTGGGCGGGCCTCCAGAGCAAGTCGAACAAAATGACTAACCATCATGCAACGCACTAGCAAGACGTTGATCCCAACTGCGCAGGTCTGCGCAGGTCTTGCTTGTCTCAAACAAGCCTAGTATCTCCTGTGAGACTGTAACCAGGGCACAGCAGCCAATATGGCCGCTCAAAGCAGCTTGACTTTACACTGTGTGGGATTGGTCGATTCGTGTGTCCGTCAAGGAAATCTCAGCCGGCAGACATCATGGTCTGAAATGACCAATGGACATCGAGAAATCACTAAGGACCTACCCACCAAGTAAAAAAAACATAATACACGTGTCTCCCATCAGTTTACGTCAGTGTGGAGAGAGAGAGAGAGAGAGACAGAGAAAATGGCTAAAAAAAGTTGCCGACTTCACTCGAGATTTTTTTCGCTAGCAGCAGTGAAGATAGAGCCTCAGATGTTCAGAACCTGAAGTCTTCGACTCTTCTGAAGAAGAAGAACACAAAGACAACAACAAGGATCCATTTGGACATGGGTAAGTGTAAATATTACAGTAATAGTGTACTGGCAATGTGTGGGGAATACCGCGAAAATGAACAATAGGTTTATTGATATATATTTGTTATCGATAGTCATGAACTTTTTCTTGGGACAAAATAGACTCCATTAGCAAACGTTTACTCTGTGTTAACGTTATGTTGGTGTGTAAAAGTGAGATTACATGTGTAGATGATTACATTAATCATGTATTCGTCCCACAACGGAGACATTTACAGTGACATGTTTTTGCCATCGATTATTTTATCATACTGTTCTGTACAGATGAGACTTTGTAATCAGATGTAGCCTATGTATATGTGTGTCTGTGATTTTATACTGAATGTAAAGTAACTGGAAATACCTGTGTGTGTGTGTGTGTGTGTGTGTGTGTGTGTGAGATCGAGAGAGACTCCTTTTCCAACCTCCCAAACTTTCTTTTTATGTGTGCATTGTTATTTGTGCTTGAGCAACATTTTACTTGAACTTTATTTCAATGAAATTAGTTGTAATTATTGTCCTACATTTGTATTTGTTTTACAGAGATGTTTCACAGCTGTCTGGGCCTAGTGGCCCACAGGCGGCGTTTATCCAGCAGCCACAACATCCATCTGTGCCGGCCCCCAGGTCAAGATCTACTGTGGCTCAAGGGCCTTCACCAGAGCCATCACCACCAAGGACCAGCAGACCAGCATCACTACAGCTGCCTCCACCTCCATCTGCGGCTGCCACCAGGTCAAGATACACCTCAGCACAAAGGCTCCACCACAGCCATCACCTTCAACCCAGCCAGCAAGGAGGTCGTGAGGTCTCGTATAGCACTTGTACACCCCACCTACACAGCAGCCCATGCATCCATCACCCCCACCTACTTTCTTGGAAGACAGACAAAGACCTTGACACTGTCTTGACATTTATAATGAATAGTTGGTTGAAAGTTCTGATGTTCAATATTGTAAATAGTTAGATTTTCCAGTTTCTTATATTTATATAAATAGTTGGTTGAAAAAAACATATTTATAATAAATTGTTGGTTGAAAAAAAAAAGGTTGAATGCTCAATTTATATTTGTACACATCACATGAACCTTGGTATGTAATATGAAGTCATTATTCAGTCCTAATGTATCTCAGTCCCTGCTGTGGTGAAAGTAGAGTGATAAACACTTGTTTTACTCAAAATTCGAATTAAAATGTTTTCATTTTAGACATGAATTACACATTTATATACAGTGTAATTCAAATATTTCACTGCTTTTGTGATCCTAGGACTTTGGTAACCAAATCTAAAACACCAAAACAATTCGATCACCTGAGTACATTTGTGTTTTCACAAGAGTTTTGAAGATTTTCCGAAAATCGGATGTAACATTTTAAGCTTTTGAGCTACTTATCTCATCAAACAGTGCTCTAAGGTGAGTAATTTGCATATATAGCAATACCAGAGATTGTCCTGAACATTTTGATATTTAACACATGGGGTGCCATGTTAGAAGAAATGCATTTAAAAGGGGATTTAAGAAAACATCAAAATTCGAGAAAATACCCTTAGACTCCAGAGGGCTACATTATCTCATTTAGCTGTAGCTTTTATAAACAACAAAAAATACGTATTGTTCAGTCGTTGAACCAGGGACCCTGCGGTCTTGGGTCAACTGCTTTCCAGCTGAGCCACAGCACACACACTAAATCTCCCTGAAAACACTGACACATATGTATTCCTGTATTTATTGATGTTTTTATTCCTACATGTATTTATGCTTGTATCTATTTATTATGACATGTTCCGACCTCTATAAGTGAGGGTCTGAGCTCTCTTGATTCCATCGTGTCACCGGGCCCGGGTACAGGAGGGGTAATATGGTTGTTATTATACATCCATGGGTATTATGAGCGTTGTGGTTCAACCGATCTGAATCGCTTCATGAAGCAGTCACGTGGTATCGACAGGCAGCGAGGCTTCGTTTGTCATCGATGACGTCACTGGCCCAAAACCCTCGATACATGCTTCACAAAAAGCTTTGGGGATTACTCGACACACGCTCCGAAGCCTCGGCGCAATACGTAACATCACTAGTAGTAACTGTTCAAGAAGAAACTTTAAGGATCTCAGTCAGACATCTTTATGAGACGATTACCAAACAAAGAAGTAGGACAAGGTATAATTGAGCAAACATACCCACATTGACAGCTCACAAAACTGGGAACTGCATCGATGTATTGCCTGAAATAGCACATTATGTACTTTTGTGTACTTTTCTGGTTTAGCATTTTTCCAAAGTATCCTAGTTGATGCCCCAGTAATTAGTTAAATTAAATGTCAAAGACTCAGTTACTCAGTGTAGGGAAGAAGGAGTGTGTTTGTGGATCTTGGTAGACCAGTGTGGCCCAAACAGGAGCCATGCATGTCTGCCAGCTGAGGGTCAGGCTGCTAATGTGGAGGTATACTGTATCTCTGGGTCAGCCTCATTCTCTTGGATTATACCCGGGTCTCTGGGAGCCTGACACACAGTGAAGGAAACAACAGTCCTGTGCTTAAGGCTCAGGGCTGCTTAAGTTTGAGTTCACTGATTGATACTGCGTTATAGAATAATGACAGCGAGGAAGATTCAGTAAATTCCAATTTTTAAAATGATCACCTGCTGAAATAAGAAAATGATGCAATTGTTCTACCTGTGGCCCATAGTTTTCTATACAAAAATATTAATCTTTTATCTTTACAGCCCAAACTTTCTGTGCACCTCAGGTCTTTAGACGTTGCATTTAAAATGCATTTATTGTTTATATATTTATTCACTTGCAATTTGTAAAAGATCCTTAATGTTTCTTGGATGGTCAGATTTCAACCCAGTCCAATGAAACACAAGCAACTGGGAAGGCATTTTTTTTATTTATAATTCATAAATAAAATATTATTTGAGTAGAGCTATAGGAGATCGCAAGGCTCCATGAATTTGATTAAAAATACAACTTATCTCAAGAAAATTCAGGAACTTGGTGAATTGGTATTTAATGAACCTATAATACATCTGGATATTGTTTATGATCTGCAGTGGAATAATAATGTTTTGTTGTAGCTTGGTAGAACTCAATTCACTTTTCTACATATTATTATATCAAAACTCAAAATTAAATTCAAAAATGCAATTCATGAGCAACTTCAGTCTTTGTTTATTATTTGTTTAGGTTCCACTACAAAACCTGTTTTAATAAAACTCTACTCATTTTATTGAATCAACTGAGACTGATCCTCTTTTGGTTCCCACTGCAGGGCCGACGGAGGGCTGGAGGATCGGAAGGAGCTGAGAGACGATCTGTTCATGTCATTCATGATGACCTGCTGCATCTGGACAGTCTGGATCATAGGTCTGCATATTCAAAATAACACACACACACACACACACACACACACACACACACACACACACACACACACACACACACACACACACACACACACACACACACACACACACACACACACACACACACACACACACACACACACACACACACACACACACACACACACACACACACACACACACACACACACACACACACACACACACACACACACACACATCTGATGGTGTTCTGATTGTCTTATGTATTTTGATCAGCCTGCCATTCTGTCCTGGGTGAATAGGTGATTCATCCACATTGTGTTAGACCGAGATGGTGAACGTGAGTCTCGTCACCTTCTTGTCACTAAATTTTTGTTTGGCATTGAACCAGCTCGCAAAATGATTTCAGTCCTTCCAGCCTTATGAATACACTTTCTGACCAAGTTTTAAGAAAGTCTGTTCAATTATGATAATTCCACTCTTATTTTCAAGAAATATTTGTCACCCTGATAAATTATTAAATGCTTTTCCAGGCATTATGAATGATATAAGGGCAGTTTGTTAGCTCAATTATGCAACGTACAGTATCACATTGTGTGATACCTTTGAATGGGTAATTACATGAAAACTGTATGAGGACTCTTCATACTAAACACATTTGGTTAGCCTTGATAAGCCTGGTGACGCTTCCTGTAACATCCAGCTGCTGTATACTCTCTTGTGAAATTGTTCTATCAGTGTTGTCAGTCACCTTCTATAGTGTTGTCCACTTAGAAAATAACCTTTTTTCTCGAATTCAGTGTCCTGTCTTTTTCTAGATTCATAAACATGTAACTGATTGTGCGCTTGATACTACGTACATGTTTGAAATGAATGCTCCACATGACATATAAACAAATACAGTTGCTTTTATTGTGGCTACTAATGTACTGGAAACTTTGGCAAATATTGTTAAAGGTAAAATGGACATGGTTTTCTCAGCCATGTGACATGGAAAATGTACAATCAATCAATCAATCAAATTAATTGATATGTTGCTGATCAATAATGACCTAAAAAGAGACATATGGTTATTGATAAGACCATTTAAAAAAACTGAAACGTTAAAACTGAATTTATGTGTGAACCATCAGAAAAAACTTTTGATGGACCTTCAAAGATTTTTGCTTTACACTTGTCTAGTTACTAGAGCTTGACTTCAGATATGCAATCAGCTAAAACTCTTCAAATATGATTTTTGAGTTCTGACATTTTTCAAGTATCTGTATCATAACTTATAGTTTGGATATGCAGCTTACAGTAAGTGTCAAACAAAAGTTTGGCTTTGAATGATTTATATATAAGTTAGAGCAGTGGTTCCCAAACTTTTTGTGCCCAAGGCACACCAAAGGACAAGTAAAAATCTCAAGGTACACCTATTGTGCAAAATAGCCCTTATAACACATGTTATCACTCATATCATGTAAAATATTTGTAAATGTGAATAATTATTTACTATTGCCAAATAAAATGTGACAAAGACAACTACTCATGAAATATTATTAACGAATATTTCAGAAATTAATTTGAAACTGTATCAAATTAGGCTTCATCAAAACAGCAACACACTCATTTAAACCAGACAGGTCACAACATTAAAAATGAGGCAAAGGAAACTCAGCAGAAATTCAGCACAGAGAACTGTCAATGCAAGGAAGCTGCATTTTCCATGGTCCTGAACTACAAATTATAAATGTAACATTTCAGCAATCAGCATTGAAACATGTGCTATTGTAAATATTTTTGCCGACTTACAAATTTGTGAGATACATGTGCCTGTCGGGGCACGCAGAATTTTGTAATCCTTGGCACTGAGGAGAGGGCCACTCGCAAGTCCTGTTCAACAGAGAGCCGTGACCTCCTGTTGTTCTTCATGTAAATCAGAGTAGAGAACGCCAACTCCAGAGATGGGGTCGTTACTAAAAAAATGTAATATATTACATATTACTTTTTTTTTAAAAAAGAAGTAATATATTACACTACTTCGTTACTATCTACATAAAGTAACTCGTTACTTTACTCGCCAAGCACGTACGAACTGCGCATGCGTGAGTGGCAATAACTTTCCTTACCAGCAGGCGGCGGTAGTGTGTATTTGTCATTCAAAACAGGCAACAACCGGAAGACAGAGAAGAAGAACTACGTGATATAAACAAAACAACAAATAGCGTGTGTGGTAGCTTCACCTTAGCATGTGTTCTTTGCAGGTGTTTGTTGAGGTTTGACGTGGTGTTTCCAGCAGTGGATAACAGCTTCTGGCCTGGACACAGTTTGCACCTCACCGTCACATTCCTGTCTATTCCTCGGACGAACTCAAAGTAATGGGCATACCTCCACCCCTCGAAAGTTATCGCTGACTCAGCCATGTTTATGCAGCACTGCACGTGGAGATGTGGACGCGCAAGTCGCGCAGATTACGTACATATAAACCTACAAAGTACTGATATAGTAAATAAAAAAAATATTATTTCTGTGTAGTTGTATATTGCAATAATAACGTATGGTTGTCACAAAATCCCACGGCACACCCGGACTTGCCTCACGGCACACCGTTTGGGAACCACTGCCGCCTAGAGAGATAAGAGTTATGACACTCTTCGATGTCCCCACCAGCCGGTCACGTGGTTTATGTATGCCGGTGTTGTGTCACATTTTCCCCCCCGTCATGAAATGCCCCCCTTGTCACGGGAACGCGCATTTCTAAATGACACGTTTACACCTTAAAACGATGTTAAACGAAAAGTAAACGTTCAGGGTTTTTATTAATGGTAATTGTCAGACTGTGAGTTGTTTAGTGGTAGCTCATAGTCTTGATTCTTCTGGTTTAACTTTTCGCTCCGTATTTGAGGTGTCGAAATTCATTCGTCACTTCCTTTTCAATTTTAGTTTTTTTTAATCTTCTTTTTTTATCATTATTGTTACGTCCTGTCTGTATAAACGTGCTTTAAAATGTATTGTTTAATTTTACATAGTTGTCATCTAATAATCAAAATATATGTTTACAAATGTTACATAGTCTTTGTCATATTATTATATACGCTATGCGTACAAAATAAAAGTGTGACATTCATGAAACTTGCTCCATTTATTGGTACCAGTCCTAGAACCATACCCTGAAAAATGCTTGAGGGTGGGATTCATAGAAACCTGCATAGAAAACATGTCTACCCATCCATCCATCCATCTTCTCCCGCTTATCCGTGGTCGGGTCGCGGGGGTAGCAGTTCCAGCAGAGAGCCCCAAACTTTCTTTTCCCTGGCGACATCAACCAGCTCTGACTGGGGGTCCCAAGGCGCTCCCAGGCCAGCGAAGAGATATAATCCCTCCACCTGGTCCTAGGTCTACCCCTTGGTCTCTTCCCAGCTGGACGTGCCTGCCTGGACATGTCTACCCATACTTTTATAATTTTTGAATCATAAATCTAATCGCCAGAAGCAAAATGCTAACATTATGCCATAAAGGAACTACAGCCGAGTACAGCAGCACGACTTCAACGTCATGCCGACTTAAGATCCATATTCAAAAATACAGATTCTAAATTGTACAAGTTGAATTGTTTGTTTTAACAGTTTGCAAGAGCGCAGGGACTTGCTTTCAAGTAGAACAGGGGCAAACAAACTTAGCGGGAGTGTTTACGTGTTCGGTGTAATGACGTACAACGTCCTCGACAACTTCTGTAGTCCTATTCAGCCACTTGTTAACAACCATCGTTTTTCAGACACGTAAACTCTTCAGAAATCACCAGCGGGGTCACTGCTGATGGATTTAATGTCGAAGAACAAAACGTGATCTGTCTCTTAAATGTGTTTCAACCACAGACCTTATTTCCAGATATTTTCCCAAATCCTATGGAGAAATCCCATTGACTCTGAGACGAGGGAACCGGTAGTGGTAAAATGCTAACTCACTTCCGGGTTTTAGGACTCGTCACTGCACCACTCTATGCCGCTCACAAAAACAACCATGGGGGACTGGGTCGGGTCGATCATCACTGGAAAGTGGAATGAATTATTCTGAGGTACGCGTATAAGCTCTTAGACTTATTCTGCAATGTAAAGAAGAAACCAAAAGTGATTTGATCAAGCTGATGGTTTTAAGTGAATAACCTTTATTTTTTGTATGTATTTAAAATAAGGCGTTATTTAAATACTAATTGTTATTTGTATTGTAAGCAGTAAGGAGCTGTGGTACTCTGTCTCAGTGACGGGAACAAACTTTTTTTCTAAGAAACTTGGATTAGACAACAGGAATATATTATTGTTTTTTTATTGTAAAAGATACATTTAAAAATCGTTTGGATCTGTGTTGATGATGTCATCATATTATCATTTGAATATATTTCTAATCCTGTTGGCTTGATCCTTTGGAGTCATGATGATGTCATCCACACATTTAGAATGCTTTCACTTTGATGCTTGGTATGAACTCACAACGATGTCACATTCCATGTTCCAGATGCCTACAGGAAGAACCCGTTTCTATCACATTTGGTTACATTCAGTGTAGGACAAAGAAATCCACTTTAAATCGACTCAATTTAGAGACCATTGAAGAACCTTTGAAAGCAAAAATGTCTCAAACATTCCAGGTAGAGAGAGAAGACATTATCTCCAGCAATTCTGCAGAATATCAAGTATTGGACTTTATTGGAGAAGGACGATTTGGCAAGGTTGCAAAATGTGTCCTGGAGGAGGACCTGGACTGCAGCCCTTATGTAACAGATGCTGTCAGGTTGATGACCATCTGCAGACTGGACCATTCTGACGCATCGGATGTTCCTGTCAATAATTACGAAACTGACTCGAGTGGTGGAGAGAAAGACATGGAAATCTCCAGTAATGCAGACGCACGGCCAGATGGTTTCTGTCAAGATCCTCCCATCACATCTTTTAGGGAAAGCTCACAGAAAGAGCAACCCATGACTTCCATTGCTCACAATTCAAATCTAGAGAAGTCCAATATTGACACAACACACAACGAGTCCACACCTAATTCCAACGATGGTGCTGCAGCCGCCATCACACCTACTGATCAGGGCGATGTCGACAAAACGCGCACAGGATTACCAAAGAGGCGAAATGTTTTTCAGCGAATGAGAAAGAGAGTGGTTTCCTTTTACAGACGTTTTAATGCCAGTAATGCAGACGCACGGCCAGATGGTTTCTGTCAAGATCCTCCCATCACATCTTTTAGGGAAAGCTCACAGAAAGAGCAACCCATGACTTCCATTGCTCACAATTCAAATCTAGAGAAGTCGGAGGACCTGGGCTCCAGCTCTTTTGTAAAAGAAGTAGGTAGCTTGTCAAGCATCTGCACCCTGGACCCTTCAGATTCATCGGATGTTGCAAACAATTCTGAAACATTTCAGGTAGAGAAAGAAGACATAATCTCCAGCAAGTCTGCAGACTATCGAGTATTGGACTTTATTGGAGAAGGAGTATTTGGCAAGGTTGCAAAATGTGTCAACCTAAAAACCTCAGAGATTATAGCCATTAAGATTCACAAAGACAGTGACGATCGAGTTGAAGAAGTGAGAATGCTAGAAATCAATCAGGAAACTTGACCCAGAGAAGAACAACCTTATAAGATGTATTGACAATTTCTTTTTCGGAGACGTTTCTTGCCTCGCATTTGAGATGTTGGATCAGAGCCTTTTGGACTTTATGATGAACAAAAAGAAAGCATTTACGCTTAATGAAATCCGTCCAATGACACAGCAGCTACTTGTAGCATTCAGAGCCCTGAAGAGCATTGGCATCATTCATTCAGACCTTAAACATGACAACATCATGCTTGTGAACCACCAGAATCAGCCCTTTAGGATTAAATTGATCGACTTTGGTGAGGCCATCCCAACATCCGAAGTAGAAATTGGAACAGAAATGCAACCTCTATCATACAGAGCTCCAGAGGTGTACTTGGGCCTCCCCATTTCTGAGGCCATAGACATGTGGTCACTGGGATGTATTATTGCAGCGATGTATATTCTTGCTCACGTCTTCGTTCACGGCTCAAAATACTGTATTATGAAAGTAATTTGCCATCTTATTGGCCAACCAGGAGACCACTTGCTAAATGCTGGAAAGTTCTCCTCCAAGTACTTCATCAGGGAACGGAAAAATAGTCCAGAGTGGAGATTTAAAACGCCAGAGGAATACAAGGAAGGAACCGGTGTCGAGGCTGACATTTCAGAGCGTGTTTTAGACCAGTATTCAAGTTTGGATGAAAAATTGGAGTATTACGTAGGGGAAAAGGGCAGAGTTGAGTTGAGAGACAGGATGGCCTTTGTACAACTGCTTAAACGGTTATTTGACCTGGATGCTAACTCACGAATCACACCCGAGCAAGCCCTGACTCACAGCTTTGTAACAATGGGTCACCTGGAGGAGGACCTGGACTGCAGCCCTTATGTTGCAGATGCTGTCAGGTGGATGGCCATCTGCAGACTGGACCATTCTGACGCATCGGATGTTCCTGTCAATGATTACGAAACTGACTCGAGTTGTGGAGAGAAAGACATGGAAATCTCCAGTAATGCAGACGCACGGCCAGATGGTTTCTGTCAAGATCCTCCCATCACATCTTTTAGGGAAAGCTCACAGAAAGAGCAACCCATGACTTCCATTGCTCACAATTCAAATCTAGAGAAGTCGGAGGACCTGGGCTCCAGCTCTTTTGTAAAAGAAGTAGGTAGCTTGTCAAGCATCTGCACCCTGGACCCTTCAGATTCATCGGATGTTGCAAACAATTCTGAAACATTTCAGGTAGAGAAAGAAGACATAATCTCCAGCAAGTCTGCAGAATATCGAGTATTGGACTTTATTGGAGAAGGAGTATTTGGCAAGGTTGCAAAATGTGTCAACCTAAAAACCTCAGAGATTATAGCCATTAAGATTCACAAAGACAGTGACGATCAAGTTGAAGAAGTGAGAATGCTAGAAATCATCAGGAAACTTGACCCAGAGAAGAACAACCTGATAAGATTTATTGACAATTTCTTTTTCGGAGACGTTTCTTGCCTCGCATTTGAGATTTTGGATCAGAGCCTTTTTGACTTTATGATAAACAGACAGAAAGCATTTACGCTTAATGAAATCCGTCCAATGACACAGCAGCTACTTGTAGCATTCAGAGCCCTGAAGAGCATTGGCATCATTCATTCAGACCTTACACATGACAACATCATGCTTGTGAACCAGCAGAATCAGCCCTTTAGGATTAAATTGATCGACTTTGGTGATGCCATCCCAACATCCGAAGTAGAAATTGGAACAGAAATGCAACCTCTATCATACAGAGCTCCAGAGGTGTACTTGGGCCTCCCCATTTCTGAGGCCATAGACATGTGGTCACTGGGATGTATTATTGCAGGGATGTATATTTTTGCTCACCTCTTCGCTCACGGCTCAAAATACTGTATTATGAAAGTAATTTGCCATCTTATTGGCCAACCAGGAGACCACTTGCTAAATGCTGGAAAGTTCTCCTCCAAGTACTTCATCAGGGAACGGGAAAATAGTCCAGAGTGGAGATTTAAAACGCCAGAGGAATACAAGGAAGGAACCGGTGTCGAGGCTGACATTTCAGAGCGTGTTTTAGACCAGTATTCAAGTTTGGATAAAGCATTTGAGTATTACGTAGAGGAACAGGGCAGAGTTGAGTTGAGAGACAGGATGGCCTTTGTACAACTGCTTAAACGGTTATTTGACCTGGATGCTAACTCACGAATCACACCCGAGCAAGCCCTGACTCACAGCTTTGTAACAATGGGTCACCTGGAGGAGGACCTGGACTGCAGCCCTTATGTTGCAGATGCTGTCAGGTGGATGGCCATCTGCAGACTGGACCATTCTGACGCATCGGATGTTCCTGTCAATGATTACGAAACTGACTCGAGTTGTGGAGAGAAAGACATGGAAATCTCCAGTAATGCAGACGCACGGCCAGATGGTTTCTGTCAAGATCCTCCCATCACATCTTTTAGGGAAAGCTCACAGAAAGAGCAACCCATGACTTCCATTGCTCACAATTCAAATCTAGAGAAGTCCAATATTGACACAACACACAACGAGTCCACACCTAATTCCAACGATGGTGCTGCAGCCGCCATCACACCTACTGATCAGGGCGATGTCGACAAAACGCGCACAGGATTACCAAAGAGGCGAAATGTTTTTCAGCGAATGAGAAAGAGAGTGGTTTCCTTTTTCAGACGTTTTAAGAAATAATCCCCTAGAAAGTAATTGAAAAGAAATATCTGATTTAATCTAATGGATTGTAAAATAAGATAAAATTGGGTTTTCTCCAGGTACGCTGGTTTTTTCCTGCATTATAAATAAATGCACAATCCTAAAAAATTATAGCTGCTGCCAGAACATTAAGAAACAATACTGCAGATACAGCACGGATTACATTGGTTTTGCTGCAGTGACTTTTGCTTAGAGTTGTTATATATATTTCTGTATTTCTATATTTCACAATCACAATCTGTTTGAATCATTTAATTTGTTTATTTACTTGTGCAAAAAAATAAAAAAATAAAAATTCCACTACTTGAGTATATTTCAACATTAATGAATATCGAATCAAATATTATGTTTTAGAAACTGTTTTTAAGGCAGACATATCAATCATCTCATGCATGCTGATTGCTACCAGCGCTTTTTAACCTGATAATCTGGTTTGTATTACAAAACTAAATGAAGTAAGATGGAAAATATGAAAGAACAGAACATACAATATAAGGCCTTTTTAAAATGTATTGCTTGAATTGGTTAATATTGATCTCTTTTATTAAATGTTCTTAAACAATCTTCCACAATGCACCTACCTTTTTGCAGTATATAATCTGTGTTACTACATTTCACCAGCAGACATCTCTTCAACTCCACTCTGAGCAGCTACACAGAGACACTGAAGGAAGAGGTGGGATAGTAGGGTGGACGTTGGAGGGGAGCTTTTTTTTTTGTAAAACTGTAACACAACAGAGATTTAAAAAAAAAAAAGAGCATCCAGAAATGACCATATAGATAGTATGTTAACAAAGGGAACATTTCTATTGAAGTATTAAGCAGCAGTGACAGTATACAAACAATGACAAACTCCTGCCACAGCTACAGTACATTAAGTGAACGGAGCTAGCTTTTGCTGTAACGTCGGGTACTTATGTATGGCAGCCTGTTTGCGCCACAGAACAAATCTAAAATAAATCCTGTAAATCATAATTATAATTATGACGCCAAGTCCAATTGAAATCCAGATTAAGGTCAGATTTGCTACCACTACAGGAGTTTGTTGTGAGTATCTTTCCGTACTATCTCACTTCGGACCACTGGAAGTCTGAAGTGATCTCTGAGGCGGACTGGCTGGCTGACTTCCTGTTTCCCCCAAGCAAATACCATTTTAATCCACACCAAGGATTGTGATGAGTTGCTGATCTGGAAGTAGAACTATCTGCATACATTTTATTTAGATATGTTCATTTTGAGAAGCCGATTACTGATAATAAAATATGCATTCCTGAGTAGATTAGAATTAACCAGTGTACACTAAGCACAAGGCTCCATGAATAAAGATAAACTACCACTTAAACAGCAGAAGAGAAAAACATTAAGGTCGCAAACACAGGTGTACAAACAATATAAGCAGGGGTGCACATCACTGGTACGCATGCGCAGCAACAATCTGAAATGCGTACCGTCACTTGTGTCACAAAGCGCATTTGCGTACAGACGTACTTGTGAAGCTTTTCCAGAAGGCGGTTAGATCACCGGACGCCAGAGTCGGTCTCCGTGTGCACAGACAGGCTGCTGTTAACGTCGGTCTGTACAACGGAACTGTGCCAAAACTACGCCAACCGGCTGAGGAGGGAGTAAAAGAGTCCAGTAGGGCATAGGACTGTTTTATAACCGGAGTAAACTCAAAGTGACTCAGTAGCTTGGTTTAGAAAGCCAACTGTTATAACGCCTAATCAATATCCAATTATTTGACTTTTTTTTAAATACATTGCCTCACAAAAACAATCTGCTGAAAGACTTTTTGGCGTGTGTTCTCTAAGTTAAATGTCCCTGTCTTACATAACTTCATATTTAATTATTATGCTATCCCTTAAGAATTGGTAAACCTTAACTTAAACACACTTACGTACTTGGATATTAATTTGACACACACACACACACACACACACACACACACACACACACACACACACACACACACACACACACACACACACACACACACACACACACACACACACACACACACACACACACACACACACACACACACACACACACACACACACACACACACACACACTCCTCCTTCTTTAGCTTCTCAGGTGCAACAAGCAGCGAAGTGGAAAGTAATGTTCACAATCTACAGAATAACATAAAGAATGAATTGAATGATGAATAAACAGTGGGGTATGAATACACTAGATATCAGCCTGTGAGCAGTATGAACAGTGTGTATGAATACACTAGATATCAGCCTGAGAGCAGTATGAACAGTGTGTATGAATACACTAGATATCAGCCTGTGAGCAGTATGAACAGTGTGTATGAATACACTAGATATCAGCCTGTGAGCAGTATGAACAGTGTGTATGAATACACTAGATATCAGCCTGAGAGCAGTATGAACAGTGTGTATGAATATGCTAAGATATATAAAGTATGAAAACGGTAAGCAGTAAAGTATAAAATATATAGATATTAATTTCATGATGATAAACATTGTGGAACAATGATGAAAAATGGGAATGGATGTGGCGACGTAAAACTGACACAAAACAACAACAAACTTTTGCCAGCCAATTGGAGAGCTTCATCAGCAGCACGTGGTAAAACCCACCAATGAGCGCTCAGCTCGAGATACCAGCGAGCCGTTTCCCATCAAGCATTTCGCTTCCGCAGCTCGTGGAGAGCAACTGCGCCAACTCGCCTCGCCTCGCTCTCAAGGCTGCGGGCGTCTTTGTCCCGCGATATTTCAAAGTCTCATGTGGGCGGGCCTCCAGAGCAAGTCGGACAAAATGACTAACCATCATGCAACGCACTAGCAAGACGTTGATCGCAACTGCGCAGGTCTTGCTTGTCTCAAACAAGCCTAGTCTGTGTGACTTACTTTAAATTGTGGGTAAGGGTCGAGAGCCCCCATTGTTCTGTGAGCTGCCAGTCATCAGACCGGGGGTCATATTTCATTATGTGTTCATTTGTATCTGGAGTTGTACCCATGGATGTATAAAGAAAAGTTCTACCGCAAAGTTATTCTCCGTGGGGACTTCCGGCTACAACCTTGATTCTGATTGGCCAGAAGACTCGAAAAAACATCAGCAAAGATGTTTTATTGAGAAGATGATCACTACGTGACAGAAGTTTTCAAAACCGTTCATGGTCTCCGGTACTTCCAGTCCAACGCCGACTGCACGCACAGCGTGAGAAAATCGGGCCTTCAAAATAAAAGTTTGACTTTTCCCCCCAAAAAAATAAAAGTTCTTCACTCACACATCCGCGAACCACTCGAAGCGGGTCCGCGACCCACTTTTGGGTCCCGACCCACCAGTTGAAAACCACTGTTTTAAAGTATTAGATACATTTAAATAAAAGGCAAACAATATCGTCAATTACTCCTGCGTTCAGAAAGGTACAACTACTGTTTTGTTAGTCTGGGCTTTGAAGAGAGCAAGGATGGATAAAGAAGATCCCTGTTGGAAAGCACTTTCTGATGGCTGATAAAAAGCTGTACAAATATTTTAAATATAGCATACTATTTGTTTTATATGGATTTTTTAGGTAGCTTGAATACGTTTTGCTGCTCTTTGTCCACGGCAGCACATTGTTCAGCTCTTGTGCCAACATGGGTCCAGTTCACCGACGTGTGACTGTGAGTAATAGACTGTGTATAAGAGCCATCAAACCATTCCTGTAATCTTAGACAAGTTATTAAACCAATTGGACAATTTGTATACATATTGCACGTCAAATTTTTACTTTCGTTGCTCTCACTTGCAGGCTGACGACAGACGAAACTAACGTCCTCTTTCCCTCGGTTTTATTAAACAAATATGAACCTGAGTCTCAAAAAGAGTAGTGCACAGGTGGAAGTGGAATATAAAGTGGGAGATATGAGAGCGGTCCTCACCTCTGCCTGATGAGACCCAGCTCCTCCCCCAGCTCCACATGGCCTCTGGGCTGGAAGTCAAACTCTGCAGCCGACAGAGAGCAGATTATGGGATTAGTGTTTTCTAAATCACAGGTAAAGCACTTTGGATGATCATCATTGATCCGACACTCCTGACCAATCACCTGGTTTCTCTCCAACCAGCTCCACCACCTTCGCCTGGCTCTCGTCTCCAACCGGCTGGAAGAGGAAAAGACAAGTATGTTGAGTACCCCAACGTTGTACGTTAGAAATGTACAGTACGGGTCCTCAGTACAGAAACTGCCGGATGCTAACTCACATATCATGGGCTATTTGCACATTGGCATACATTGCATTAATTAGCATATGCAGACAACAGCTAAAGAAGTTGCATGGCCGATTTGGACACTTTTGTGGTGGTTATGGAGGTTATTTAGGATGTTGAATCTATTTCGGACCTTGAAGGATCAAGAATGGCAGTTTTGAGTCCCCTAAAACTTTCAAATCTACCCAAAACTAATCGAATCAGCACACCAAGAGTACAACAATTGCCACTCTCTGGTTAAAACTGTCATTCTTGATTCTCATAATGTCAGTAATTGATTCAATATCCCAGATAACCTCCAAAACCCTTCCAAAATTGTCCACGCCCATTATCTGCCTATGATAATTAACGTAACCTATGCTAATTGTGCACATTGCCCAACATATAAAAGTTAGTTATGTGATGAGGACCCATACTACAGCGGTTCTCAAACTGGATGGTACTGCAGGCGGTCCGTGGAAAAAAGCTAAATAAAATCCACTTTTTACTATCAAGGATTTTCGGGGACCACCTCATATGTGACCTGCTCTATCGAAATCAGTCGCATTGACCCGAAGACACATTTTGAGTTGTATACACTGTTGGAAAGAGGAGATTCATAGCTTTCTAATGATATCAGGCAGTGGGGTAGTGGTCGTTGTGCTCATCGGACATTTATGAGAGAAAATATCTAATGTCCGAGTGCAAATGAATGCACCACAAGACACGAGCCCCTACACACGGCGGCGTGCGTTGCCGCTTCAACGCTTCTGCCCATTCACTTTGAATGGGGTGACGTCACGAACAAGCTCTAGCCAATCAAACCGCGTGCTTGTGTGTCTGGGGCGGGAGATTCATGTGATTGGTTGTTGGTCAAGTTTCAACGCACGCCGCCGTGAGTAGCCGTCTGGCGCGAGCGTATATGATTGACGGCGATTTCATTTGAACTGAACGGTGCAAAACGAGAAGCATCCGGACCCAAGTACTGTACACGGAAGGAACGAGGTATTTGCGGTCTACAATGACAGAGAAGAGACTGTCAAGTTTGGCTGTAGTCAGCATTGAATCAAAACGCACTAAGCTTTGGATCTTGGAGGCGTGCGTTGCCGCTTGGCTGTGGGCGTGTCTTGAGCTTGGGGAGTCAACGCGAGCAGCCCGACCAACAACCAACCACATGAATGTCCCGCCCCTGACATACAAAGCAAAGCATTCGTGCTACATCCATGCTGGCTAAATATACTGTCTATGCTTGCTAGCTGTCCATTCAAACGAAGTACACTGGATATAAACTCCCCAAACAAGCGAAAACCTACCAGTTTCCCCCACTGTCTCTGCCACCTCCCCCATGCCTGGCTCCTCCGGTTTGTATCCCTGTATGTTCCCGACCGCCACGATCATTTTCTCCTCCATTATTTGACATATGGGAAATAACTGCGGTCTGGCTCTCCCAACATACACCCGGTTTGATTGGCTATGCTTGTACTGTCAGATTTGCATACGCGGGATTTGATTGGCTGATGCCTCCGTCGAGGCGGCAAAAGTAGAACATTGCTCTACTTTTGCAGCGAGCACCTCGAGAGAAGCTACGCTTTGCTCCCACAATGCAGTTCGGCGAATCGTGACGTCACCCCATTCAAAGTGAATGGGCAGAAGCGTTAACGCACGCCGCCGTGTGTAGGGGGCTGATGGACAGCTGATAGGAATACTATGATTGTTAATATTATCATATTAATTCAGACAAACATCGATGAGACAGTTAATTAATGTACTTATTGCAGCAGTCTGCATAGATTTGGTACCCCTGCTGGTCTAAGAGTGAAACCAACTCATTCAGTTATTGTTCAGTTAAAATGCATGACATTATGTGTGCCATCTTATATATTTATATTTAAGGCTTTACTGATGTGCCACAATAATGTCACCTAATGTTATTCAGTTAAAATATCAATATTTTGGCTTTCCAAGTTAACATTGATTGATATGACTGCGATTAAATCAGCATACTTCTGCCAGGGGATGCCACCCCTCAAAATCTCCTGCCACCCCATGAATATTTTTCTAGATCCACCCCTGAGTAGGCTATATTTTTCGTTTCGTTTATTTAATAAGTTAATTTCACTTTGGGATTTTTTTTTTTTTTTAGATTTAAATAGCTTTTGAAAGTGGAGATAGAGAGAGAGAGAAGCAGCGCTGTCTGCTTAGTTGCAATACTGTAGCTCAAGCCTTTATGCAACTTAGCTTAGGCCTATACATTGTTTATGTTACTTATATGCCAGTGTGTCCATGGTTTTAAGTCTGTGTGTGTGTTGAGCGCAGCGCCGTCTGCTTTTTGCAGCACAGTAACTAAAGTAGGACGAAGCATAGCGGTAGTTTTTTGTAGACCTGTCTGCCCGTTTTGTGCGTTGAGTGCACTGCGCGCGTGCGCACGAGTGGCATTATTTGGGATGACCCTAATTCAAATACCGTCCGCCGTCCTCTTTGAGAAACATACGCAACGCAGACAGACACCGCTCACAAAAGCATCAGATAGGCTTCAATTTTACTTTTAATTGTCTATAATTAACTGTAAAAAATATCGCCGTTTTAACTACTACGTTTATATATGCACTTATTTTTACACTTTGCATATGAGGTGGTCCGTGAAAATCCTTGATAATAAATAATGGTCCACATAAACAAAAAGTTTGAGAACCCCTGCGATACTATTTCTAACATAAAACGTTGGGGTACTCAACATTTCCAGGTTCACAATAGGTCTCAATGAGCTGGCAAATAGACAGATAACTTTAAATAGATACATTTCAGGAGTGTGTGGTGTGTGTGCGTGTGGTGTGTGTGTGTGTGTGTGTGTGTGTGTGTGTGTGTGTGTGTGTGTGTGTGTGTGTGTGTGTGCGCTCACCACATCGGGGTGTGAGCTGTTGGGCAGTCTCAGAGCTCGTCCGTAGTGCTCCTGGTCCAGCTCCGTCTCTTTGGGGTAGAGCTGGCTCAGTCTCTTGCGGGCCTCTCTCCCTTTCTGCAGAGCCTGGTTGAATTCTGGAAGCTGTGAGACAAAAATAATTATTACACATTACCACGGAGCAGGGCACAAAGTTCTAAATGTTAAAAATGCTAAAACTTACTTTGCTGAGGCTCTTCTTGTCGCTCTTGGCCTGTGAGGAAAAGACGAATTATGTCACGGTTATAAATGCAGTTTTACTCATATTATCTTATCTAGCCTTTGGGTTGGGTCCATGTCGTAAATGTACATGTTCTCCCTGGTAACGGTGGTATTTCTTTGGATGTTTCCTGGGAGACAGAGGGTTGTGTATGCTGTACACACACCCTGAGACAAATGGGTAATCTGTGATGTTGGGCTATGTAAATAACATTTGATTGGTTGATTGATATTCTTACAAACATATTCAATAGTTATTCGTAATGCCTGTCCGCGGTCAGACTCCTCGTGAAATCAGTGTTTTGTTCACACTGGTCGCCACAAATAACCACAATAATCTGAGTTCCTTCCACATCCACAAATTAAGTCTCTATGTTCAAATCAATCAAACAACTGACCACTAATGCTCTGACCGACTCCCCGATCTGAACCTTCTGCTGCTCCAGCCCAGAGATCTCTGTCCTCACCGCCTGCAGCTCCTGCCACACACACACCTGCACAGTACACACATTTAAACACAGTTAATAGAAATAGCAGGAAGTGGCAACCAAGTTACATTTTTCCACATTTCATTTTTTGCTTATTATAGCTGTTATGTTTGATGCTTGTCTTTCTTTACATTACATTACATTTAGCTGACGCTTTTATCCAAAGCGACTTACAATAAGTGCGTTCGACCAACAAGATACAACCTTGAAGAAAACAGAATCATCAAGTACATCAGGCTTCATAGAGCCAAACATTTCAAGTGCTACTCAACTGGCTTTAGATAAGCCAGTCCTTTATTAGTATATAAGTGCTTTGTTAATAGTTCTATCCTCGAAGTGGAGTCGAAAGAGATGAGTTTTCAGTCTGGAAGGTGTGTGAGCTTTCTGCTGTCCTGATGTCAATGGGGAGCTCATTCCACCATTTTGGAGCCCGGATAGCAAACCCACGTGTTTTTGCTGATGGGAACTTGGGTCCCCTTCGCAGCGAGGGTGCAGCAAGTCGTTTGGCTGATGCAGAGCGTAGAGCACGTGCTGGGGTGTACGGTTTAACCATGTCCTGGATGTAGGAAGGGCCAGATCCATTCGCAGCATGGTACGCAAGCACCAGTGTCTTGAAGTGGATTCTAGCAGTTACCGGAAGCCAGCGGAGGGAGCGGAGGAGCGGCGTGGTGTGGGAACATTCAGGAAGGTTGAAGACCAGACGAGCCGCTGCATTCTGGGTGAGCTGCAGAGGTCGGATGGCACATGCAGGTAGACCAGCCAGGAGGGAGTTGCAGTAGTCTAGGCGTGAGGTGACGAGAGCCTGGACCAGAACCTGTGTCGCTTTCTGGGTCAGCTGGGGACGTATCCTCCTGATGTTGTAAAGCGTGTATCTGCAGCAGCGGGTTGTAGCAGCGATGTTTGCAGTGAAGGACAGGTTGTTATCCAGGGTCACACCTAGATTCCTTGCAGTCTGAGTCGGGGAAACAACAGAGGGGCCGATGTTGATAGTCAGGTCAAGAGAGGGACAATCTTTTCCCGGAAGGAAAAGCAGTTCAGTCTTGTCAAGATTGAGCTTGAGGTGGTGAGCGGACATCCACTGAGAGATGTCAGCTAAACAAGCAGAGGTGCGTGCGACGACCTGGGTCTCTGAGCGGGGAAAGGACAGAATTAGTTGGGTGTCGTCAGCGTAGCAGTGGTATGAAAAACCATTGCTGTGATGCCAACTGGATATGATTATGATTAGAGATGTCCCGATCCGATCACGTGATCGGGGATCGGAGCCGATCACGTGATTTTAAAAAGATCGGGGATCGGGAGAAAAAAATCGGGGATCGGGATTTTTTTTTTTTTTTTTTTTAATAAAATATTTTTTTTTAATTTAATGTTACAAAACAAAAATGACCATGTTCACGTCTTAAAGTCATCCTGAGGACTTAGTTTTGGTTTAAAATTACACAACATCATGTATGTGTTGCTTCTTTTGGGCTTGTTTTCAGACCTGGTTGCTTATTCCTCTGAAAGCTGGCAACAGAGTGGGCGCAGTGTCTAATAGTAGCAGTAAGCTAACGAGAGGCTACGTTCAGCTGGTGACTCGGGAGTCGGGACAGAGAAAATGTCAGG
This sequence comes from Chaenocephalus aceratus, assembly GCA_023974075.1. Classification (NCBI taxonomy): domain Eukaryota; kingdom Metazoa; phylum Chordata; class Actinopteri; order Perciformes; family Channichthyidae; genus Chaenocephalus; species Chaenocephalus aceratus. The sequence goes on along the minus strand of JAMFTG010000696.1, from coordinate 43,344 downwards.
AGTTTGGAAGTATTATAAAATTGAAAGCGAAGGCAGTGTAACAGCCAGATGCAATGTTTGCAAGGCGGAGGTTCCGCGTGGTGGAAAGAACAGAGCTACGTTCAACACGACCAATCTAATACGCCGCCTGAGAAACAAACACCAACAACAACACGACGAGTACACAGCAGCCACTCAGGTAACGGCACTGAAACAACCGACACTTTCAGAGACTTTCAAAAGGAAAGAGAAACTGCCCCAGAACAGTGAAAAGGCCAAACAAATAACAGCCAAGATAGCTGAATGTATCGCGTTGGATGACCAGCCGTTATCTGTTACCTTTTTTTTTCTCTTAATGCATTGCATAAAGATCGGATCGGGAAAAATCGGTATCGGCAGATTGTCAAAATCAAATGATCGGAATCGGATCGGGAGCAAAAAAAGGTGATCGGGACATCCCTAATTATGATAGGTGTTAAATCTGTTTTCTGGTTACATTTGTATTACAGAATTGCATAGTCAGGTCACAGGAATACTTTGAATGACATGTTCTTATCTGACTTGAACATTGGGAGGGCATTTTAAAGTCCCCCTCCACTCAAAAATGTATTTGTTTTGCTTATTTTTACTTCATTTGACTCTCTTTGCAGAAACTATACTCAGAGTTTGACAACAGAAAGCAATTTTCCCATTATACCTCTGCAGGTATACATTTTAAAGGTAAAAGTACTCCGATCTTGTGCTTTAGTAGAAGTAGAAGTACCAGAGTGTAGTAAAAGTATTGGCATCAAAATATACTTAAAGTACCAAAAGTAAAAGTAGTGATTGTGCAGATTGGTCCATTTCAGAATAATATATATGATATGTTTTATAATGATTGATCATGAAAGTGTTCTCAAAGCCGGTGAAGGTGCAGCTAGTCTGAAGTACTTTGTAGACTGCAGGGTAGCTTGTGAATTTACTCCAGGTGGAACTAAAGTCTGATTCAACACTTGATTATATTTCACATCATTCATCCAAAATGTGTAAAGTAACTAAGGCAAGGCAAGGCAAGTTTATTTATATAGCACTTTTCAACACAAGGCAATTCAAAGTGCTTTACAAAAAATGAAAGACATTAAGAAAAAGGCATTTAAAATCAGTCATTAAAAAGAAAAACTAATAAAAGAAACATTAAAAGAAAAAATACATGGATAAAAGTTACAGTGCAGTCTAAGATATGAATAGTTCAATTAAAAGTACTAAATAAATGTAGTGGAGTAAAAGTACACCATTTACCACTGAATTGTAGTAGAGTAGAAGTACACAGTAGCAACACATAACATACTGTAGTGTAGTAAGTACAGTGCTTTTACAGTACATGTACTTAAATTACTTTACACCACTGAATTAAAGTATATGTTTTGGCTTCTCAGCATCCAACCAGCCAACTGTCAACCCCAGAAATAATTTTGTCATCTTAATTAACAACTACAGAAACACTTACTATCTTCCTGACATCTTCTCCTCTCAGCTCTCCCTTCCTGTTTTCCACATTTGCTATGACTTTCTCGGTCTGCTCACACACTTCCGTCATGTCCAGCTCCGGCAGGTCGCTGTACCCTTTAACGGAATGATCGTACAAACTGCTCCGGGCTCCGTGAGAGCACCGGATAAACACCCTGATCCTCTGCCGGGAACAGTGCCTTGTTATCGGCTTCAGCGCTGTCAGAGCAGTGGCTCCAACCCTGGAGACCATGCCGATGGAGGTCGCCATGTTTATGTTGCGTTCATAGGTGCGTGGGAATAATCAGAGCTGTATTCTTGTGTAAACGAGAAGTCTTCTTCTTTGTTTGAAGGTGTATTACCGCCGCCTACTGTATTGGAGTGTGGACCTAAAATAAAATATATACAATTAAATACATTTTAAAAGTAAATTATTTGTATTAACTCTAACTATTAACTTTTAAGCTAAATACAATGTAATGTGTTAAATAACTACATTCCTATTTTCAGTGAATGCAGCATGAATACCGGAAGTTACCATTTCGGAAATAAAACTGTTATTTTGTCCAACGGTTGATACATTTTGAAAAGAAAAACGAAGATAAATTGTTTTATTTATTTTCATTTACTTATTGAATAACAAATTGACATCAGGGTAAACATATAAAGTAATAACATAACACGTAACGTAAAAAATGTTATTAAATATTTCTTAAATACACAATTCGTTTTGATTGCCTTTGTATTCACACTGTTTTTAACAGTGCTACTATAATGTTTTAATTCTTGGTGAATGAAAAATGTTTAAAATTAGGTTTGCAGTTAGCCCATTTCTTTTTATATAGGCACATTTCCCTAGAAATAAAATGAACTCAACAACAAAATATGCGTCCATACTGTCACCTTTGAAGTGTGTACAACATGTCTCTATCCTGTAGTTGTACATTTTATCTCGTTTTTCTTTTCAAAACCGAAAATAAATTGTTTATTTTTATTGTATCTTTTCACTGACGTCACGAGTCAAAGGTTGTCCAATCAGATGAGCGGACGTTTATACGTTGCGGTAATCCCGTGTGCGGCCGACTGAACCTGAAGTCAGTAGTACATTTTACCCCTCTAGCCTCTGAAAAACGGCACTATTTAAACACATATTCTGCTTTGCAAAAGAGTAGGACGTGTGGGGATGATATCATGGTGGACTGACATCTTGTGAGGACCAGAGGCGGTGTGCACAATGCGCCTTTGAGAGCTAGTTTTGTTATGGATGTTGTTGCAACCGGTGCTGCTGGATGTACACCGAGCAGACTCTGCTTCACAGGCCGCCTAACTAAACCCTCACAACCGGGTTTAGTTACAGCCAGCCTACCCCCCAAAACTGCCTCACACATTCCTGCTGAGATAGACCCAATCCGGCTTCACGGTGGAAACCAGAAGAAGAGCAAAGGTAATGTTGAGTTGTGAAAAATCCACATTTGACCTGTTTACTGATGCTACAAAAACAGCCTGCTTTGTGTGTGTTATTCCAGTATGTATATGCATATTCCTTTTTATGTTTTGCACATGTCCGTTCTAGGCTAGCTTGTTTGGGACTGCTTTAAATTCTCATTTACTGCACCTATTTTATTCTACGGAAAAGGATTAGGGCCAAAATTTGGAGACTTTTTTAATTATATTTTTAACTTTATTATCTGATTTGGCCTGTCGTAGGAGCTTTAAAATCAGCTGTGGTCTGGAGAGAATAATCAGTTAGGTAACAAACGTACAGAAAAACAATATTCGTATTAAAAGCCTGGACATCAAAGCAGATTCACATTACAACAACATTCTGGGAGGCCAGCTGATGCCCCCTCTGACACTGTATGCAAAACCATCACACCCTACAGGACAATGGGATATACAGATACCACAAATGGGATATACAAAAACCATCACCCCCTAAACACTGTTGACCACACATACATTTAAGGTGCACTCCAGAGAGATGACCTAATCAGAGAAACTAAGGTTCCTTAACAGGCCCTAATCCTCTTCTATGTTTTACTTATCTTTTTGTATAATTGTATTTTTTTTAAATATATTTTTAGTATATTTTTTAAATATTTGTTTGTTTCTTTTTTTCCATTGTGGTTGTGTACCATTGTATACTAAAGCAAAATCCTTGCATGTGTTAACAGACTTGGCAATAAACCTCATTCTGATTGATTTAAGGAGGTATTTAAAGACATCTCCTTATGGTAAAATAAAACTGAAACGTTATGCAATAAGAAAACTGGGGCCAACACTATTTACTTAAAAATAGCTTGTATCTTGAACTAAAAAATAATAATTTCCCTCAGAGAACGGTGCTATCAGGTCATACCGTTGTTATTTCTAGTTAATTATCTTTCAATATTGTTATGCGCGCTTCTTGAGTGATATTAAGCAATCTTTGGCTCTTGCTGTAACAAATGTAAATGTCCCCTCTGTGGGACGAATACATTGTGATTCTGATCTGTTATAGGACTACATATTCCTGTCATACAGGCAGATGTCATAAAGGTTAAAGTGTAAACAATGTCTCTGTGTTTCTGGATATGCAACTTAAAGACAGTTTGCTTGCACTGACACAATATATATACTTTTATCCTCATTAAAACACATTTATTTTACTTAAACCGATATATTCCTGCACTTTAACTTTATCTGCATATTGAAGTATGAATGCTTGTTGTTTGTATGTTGTACATCTCTTGTTTGTTTTATTGTATTGTTGATGGCACCTTAAAAAAAAGGGAGCAGCTCTACTCATCTCATTGTACCTGTATAATAATTCTATTCTATGTTGTTGCTCAGATGAACGCTGTGCGGGGGGGCACAGCGACCTGGCGCCCCCAGCCGTGGCAGGACGGGGATGGGGGGGGAGGAGAGCCTCTGTCCGACAGTGACTCGGAGGAGGAGGACTTCCCCGACGACAGCACCACGCCGCTGGGAGACTACATCACACACGGTGAGTCAAGGTCAACTGTATTGTCCATCTTTCAGTTTGTGTGCACAGACGGAGAGACCGTTTCGCACAATCCCGAATACAACAAATATATATATATAAAGATATGTATATACCTATATATCAGGGGTGTCCACACTACGGTCTGGGGGCCAAATGTGGCCCGTGGTCCACTTTGAATTGGCCCACACATGAAACTTGTGCTTGTCTTATATTGTACTTCTTAAATATTAATGTACAAATATATTACACCGTAGTATTCACGTGTTAATGAGACCACTTTTCAAATACATTAGGTCAATTCAAGTTGGAAACACGTTGTCTGAGCATCATCTAAGTTGATCAGAAAAAGCCCTATGACTTATTTACATATCAAGCTTGAAATACACCCTTCATATTTCTCCTATTGTAGTATCAATCTGAGGGATGATCTGAGGGATGATTCCGCTACTTCCCCCCCCCCCACCCCCTAACCTGTCTGCCTTTTTTCCCTACTCCCCCCCCCCCCCCCCCCCCCCCTACCCGACTTGTAAGCGACCTGGGTTTCCTGAAAGGCGCTATAAAATCTTATATATATTATTATGTATTTATTATTATTAGTGAGCGGCCCAGCCCTTCGTATATTTTTCTGTATGTGGCCCTCGGTTGAAAAGAGTTTGGACTCCCCTGGTCAAAGCCAAAGTCAACTTTATTGTCAATCTTTCAGTGTGTTCAGACAGAGAGATCGAAATACCGTTCCCACCAATCCCGAATACTAAAAATACAAATATGTATAGAAATATGTATATCCTATATATATATATACACAATCAACAAACACCTTTATACATATGCACACATTAAGACGTAAATAAAAGCACAAGAATCAATATATACAAAATAACAGTGACTTCAATATCTTTTGGGAGCAGGACTCATGAAGCCAGAGAGAGAATGAACCTTGTAGTGAATTCGTTAAGTTTCCCCTGTCTTCAGAAACACGATCATAATTATTTGTATTTGTCCCGCAATGGGGAAATTCACAATGTTACAGCAGCAAGAGTAAAGTGCAGATTAATACAAAAGAGTAGACTTGCATACAGTATTATATGAAGAAGTAGGCGCATGTTATTAATAATACAGACACCATGTTATAGCTGGATCAGTTCACAGATTGATAAATAAGCGTGAAATGCACGAGGGTATATTGCCCACAGTTTTATTTGTATAGGCTTTGCTATAACACCTTCACTGTCTTTATTCCTGCCGCCTTAAATCTCACTTCTTCTGTTCCCCCCCGCTTCCCTGATATTTATTTCCTCGTCCTGCTCGGTTTCTAGGACTGAAGCAGCTCCTGGATGCCAGCAGCTGTGTGATGTGACTCTTCTTGTGGAGGGAAAGAAGTTCATGTGCCACAGGTAGGACTGCTTTTCCCTACAAACAGGTCGATACAGAGAGACGAGATTAATGATTTTGATTGAAGACATTTATTTTTAAATTCCTCCTCTTGTGTTTCAAATCAATCAAATCAAGTTTTATTTATATAGCACATTTATAAACGATCTTTGGTGGAGCCAAAGTGCTGTACATATAATAAAAATAGCCTACAGTAGAGACACTTTACAGCAAATACAACAAATAGATTGTTCAGAATATCAGTGTGAGAATACGACACCCTCTGTCCTTAGACCCTCTGTCCTTAGACCCTCTGTCCTCAGACCCTCACATCGTACAAGGAAACACTTCCAGAGAAAACCCACAGTTTAAGGGAACATGGGAGAAACCTCAGGGAGAGCAGCAGAGGAGGGATCCCTCTCCCAGGACGGACAGACTGCAATAGATGCCGTGTGTAAATTGAAGAGATAATACATTTCACAGCACATAGACCGAATGTTAGGAAATGCATGTGTCTGTAATGAGAAGATGAATCCACGAGGATGTCAGCTACAAGGTTTGCGTACCATTATACACTAAAGCAAAAACCTTGTATGTGTTAACGAGCCATCCTTCTTCTCCCGCTTATCCGTGGGCGGGTCGTGGAGGGAGCAGTTCCAGAAGAGTGTTAACGAGCAATAAACCTAATTCTCATTTATTAAGGACCGTAGTTCAAGACAAGACTATTGTGTTATTTAGTTTTCTTCATATGACACTTAAGATAGCAAACGCATCGGTCTGTCCGTGAGCTGTAGGGAGACAAAACAAGGTACTGGTAAATGTACAATGCCTTCTCCTCATGATATAAACACGTCATCTCCTATCCTTCTCGCCCCTCAGAGTCCTGTTGGCAGCGGTGAGTCCGTATTTCCGGGCGATGTTCACCAGCCCTCTGGTGGAGTCCCGCCTCACTGAGATCCGACTGGAGGAGGTCACGCCGTCCGTCATGGAGACGGTGATCCAGTTTGTTTACACCGGTGAGGCGGGGCTCTCTCTGGACACGGCGGAGGATCTGTTTGTGGCCGCCAACCGGCTGCAGGTCATGCCCCTTCAGGACCTGTGCTCCAGGTAAAGCTGCTGTAGGGAGAGTGACAGGTGATCAGGGTTACAGCCAAGATGCAGGTAGACATGTGTTCATCGGTAGAGAATTGGCAATACTGTTCTAGTAGTGGTAGTAGTGGTGGTAGTAGTAGTGGTAGTAGTAGTGGTGGTGGTGGTAGTAGTAGTGGTGGTGGTAGTAGTAGTAGTAGTAGTGGTAGTCGTAGTAGTGGTGGTGGGTGGTAGTAGTGGTAGTAGTAGTGGTGGTGGTGGTAGTAGTAGTAGTGGTAGTAGTGGTGGTAGTAGTAGTAGTCGTGGTAGTAGTAGTAGTAGTAGTAGTAGTGGTAGTAGTAGTAGTAGTAGTGGTAGTAGTAGTAGTGGTAGTAGTAGTGGTGGTGGTGGTAGTAGTAGTGGTGGTGGTAGTGGTGGTAGTAGTAGTAGTGGTGGTGGTGGTAGTAGTAGTGGTAGTGGTAGTAGTAGTAGTAGTGGTAGTAGTAGTAGTGGTAGTAGTAGTGGTGGTGGGGTAGTGGTAGTAGTGGTAGTAGTAGTAGTAGTAGTGGTAGTAGTAGTAGTGGTAGTAGTAGTGGTGGTGGTGGTAGTAGTGGTGGTGGTGGTAGTAGTATAGTGGTAGTAGTAGTGGTAGTAGTAGTAGTAGTCGTAGTGTGTAGTAGTAGTAGTAGTGGTAGTAGTAGTAGTGTGTTTAGTGGTGGTGGTGGTAGTAGTGGTGGTAGTGGTAGTGGTGGTGTAGTCGTAGTGTGGTGGTGGTAGTAGTAGTGGTGGTGGTGGTAGTAGTAGTAGTCGTAGTCGTGAGTGGTAGTAGTGGTAGTCGTGGTGGTGGTAGTAGTGTGGTGGTGGTGGTGGTGGTGGTGGTGGTGGTGGTGGTGGTAGTAGTAGTCGTGGTAGTCGTGGTGGTGGTGGTAGTAGCAGTAGTAGTGGTAGTAGTGGTAGTCGTAGTGGTGGTGGTGGTGGTAGTGGTAGTCGTGGTAGTGGTGGTGGTGGTAGTAGTAGTAGTAGTAGTAGTAGTAGTGGTAAGTGGTGGTGGTGGTCGTAGTAGTAGTAGGTCGTGGTAGTAGTAGTCGTGGTGGTAGTCGTAGTGGTGGTGGTGGTGGGTAGTAGTAGTCGTGGTAGTCGTGGTAGTAGTAGTGTGGTGGTCGTGGTGGTGGTGGTGGTGTCGTCGTCGTAGTAGTAGTAGTCGTCTGGTGTCGTGGTCGTCGTCGTAGTGGTAGTGGTGGTGGTGTCGTGGTGTGGTGGTGGTGGTGGTGGTGGTCGTCGTCGTCGTAGTGGTCGTGGGTGGTCGTGGTAGTCGTCTGTGGTGGTGGTCGTCGTGGTGGTCGTGGTGTTCGTCGTCGTGGTCGTCGTGGTAGTCGTAGTAGTGGTGGTGGTGGTGGTAGTAGTAGTAGTCGTAGTAGTCGTGGTGGTGTGGTGGTCGTGGGTCGTAGTCGTCGTCGTGGTCTTCGTCGTGGTCGTGGTGGTAGTCGTCGTCGTGGTGGTCGTGGTCGTGGTGGTCGTGGTGGTCGTCGTAGTCGTCGTCGTCGTCGTCGTCGTCGTCGTGGTGGTGGGGTGGTGGTGGTGGTGGTGGTGGTGGGTGGTGGTGGTCGTAGTTCTTTTTTCTTCTTTCTTGTTTGTCCGTGCTTCGCGCCCCGGCCCACTATTTCTCTGTATTTTTCTTCAGGCTAGCTCCTCCCCTTATCTCCTGCTTTTCCGGTGATCTTGCCTCTCCAGGTGCTTTGCAAGTGACCTGAATTGGGCTATGTCGAGTGCATTGCACTCCTCTCTGTCCGTCTTTGACCTTAGGTTTTACCCCCGCTTTTTCTTCTGGATATCAGCCCCCTAGTCCTCATCCTCTCCTCGCCTCCTTCCTCCACTTTGTTCTCTTCTCTGACCTCTCCAGGTTCCTGTTTGAGCACCTCTCGGTGGATAACTGTCTGGGGATGTACTCTCTGGCTCGCTCTCACCACGACCAGCTGCTGCTCCGCGCCACGCTGCGTCTCGTGGCTCAGCACTTCCCCCGAGTCGCCCGTCAGAAGGACTTCCTGCTGCTGGACCACGGCACGCTGGGCAGCCTGCTGAGCTCCGACCGGCTGGGCGTGGACTCGGAGGCGGAGGTTTACGACGCGGCGCGGCGCTGGGCGGAGCACCAGCCTTCAGATCGCTACGCCCACATGCCGGCGCTGCTGAACCACCTCCGTCCGGGGCTGCTGTCTCAGGAGGAGAGCCGGAGACTCTGCCAGGAGCTCGGCTCCGCTGCCGCCGCCGCGGCCCTCGGGGGGCCGCTGAGGCCGCGGGAGGGCATGTTCGAGAAGAAGATCGTCTGCGTGGACTTGACGCCTCGGGAGGACGAGAGCGCCGCCTCCAGAGACCTCACCGTGGACTGCTTCGACCCGCGGACAGGGAAGTGGGAGAAGCTGGCGGCCCTCGGGTCCCTGGTGAGCCCCGGCTGCACCGCTGTGGGGGACCGGCTTTTCGTGGCGGGGGGGATCCTGAGGACGGGGCTCCGTGTCTGCAGCCGTGCACGAGTACGACGCTGTGCTGGACCGCTGGATGGAACGGCCCCCCATGGTGCAGCCGCGGGCCATGCTGGGCCTGGTGGGCTGCGGGGACTCCATCTTTGCGTTGGGGGGCAGTAACCGCTCCGCCCTACTGGACTCCAGTGAGACCCTGGACCTCGCGACGCTGCGCTGGGCCCCGGGGCCTCGCCTGCCGCTGCCTCTCAGAGCCTTCGCCTGCGCTGCTCTACGTGGACGTCTCTACCTGCTGGGTGGAACCACGCTGGAACAAAACCGGGCCGTGGTGCATTCAGGGGTCCTCGTCTATCACACCCTCACAGACTGCTGGACTCGCGTGGCTCTGGACTCGGGGGCCACCTGCCTCGCCGGGGGGGTCGCGGTCCGAGGGGGCGTCTGCGCCATCGGGGGATACATGAGGGACACCACCAAGTTTCTGGACGGAAACTACACTAACCTGGAGACTTTAGACGCCACGGGGCGGGTTCTGTTCTTCAGAGAAGGGCGGGGGTCCGGGGCAGATAGGGAGGTAACCGGGGGGGGGGGTGATGGTGAGCGCCGAGCAGCGGGGGGGGGGGCAGGAGGAGGGAGCGACCGTGCCCCGAGTCCGGTAGTTTTCCCCGGGTTGCCGCGAAGGATAGCGGCGGGGGGCGTGGCCCGGTGGAAACGCAGGATTTACGTCCTGGGGGGCGAGAACGGGTCGCGGTTCTACGACAGTGTTTACTGCTGGAAGCCCGGCTGGCGCAGCTGGGTCCAGAGACGAGAGAAACTCCCCGGAGACACAGGGGGGGTGAGCCAGTTCGGGTGCACCACCTTAAAGTTCCCCAAGAAACACATCCTGTCCAGACTGAGACTAGCCAAAGAAAACTGCAAGAAGCCCGCCGACTAGCTCCACAGGGACCAACTGAAGACGAAGCAGCTGATCATGTGACACACAGACCAGGAAGTAGCTCCTCCTTAACCTCATGAAATGTTGAGGTTGAGTCACAAGTAAGAGGCCATTTTATACAGAGCGCAGCACACGGTAGTCTTTTATTGACGAGACACAGGCAGATCTTGTGTTTTAAATCAGATGTCAGGCAGAGGGCAAGTGGAGCTAGAAACAGACAGTCAGGCAATATGCACCTGAATGTAACCTATCCACGAATAGTAAAGTCCTTTCAGAAAGGAAAGGGCCTTTTTGTAAATGTTATTCTTAAAGTGCAATGTTATTTTCAGCATTTTGCTTAACCACACAACATCTCAATGCTGTGAAGTTTCAGCTGCGTTGACACTAGGGCTGCACGATTTTGGGGAAAAGTCTAACTGCGATTTTTCTGACAAATATTGCGATTGCGATATTTATTGTTAAGCGACCCAACGGAAGTTTATTGTAAAATGCGGCCATAACTCCGGTTAGGAAGGTCGTATCAACGTACTCCCGTCTCTAGCACCCCCGCAGAGCTACGAGTGAAAGAACTAAACTTACATGAAACCTCCGTTGGGTTGCTTTAAAGTCAAGCTTCAGTTTAAGACTCACCCTGTGATAGAAACATGTGATGGAGCATTACTAACCTGACCTCAGACTGGTTCACCAAACCATCTGAAGCTCCATTGGAAGCCATTTGGAAAGGGCAGGCACTTTCAAGAATACTTGGTAGGTGATTGGATCAATCTGTCTATCACCTTCTATCATGGGCCACTTCTGATTGATTAATAATGGCTGGTACATGTGGAGCACAGCACTTCTGATTGGTGTGGATGAAATGACACACAAGAAAAAAAAGTTTTAAAAAATTGTAAAAAAAAAAGAAAGATCGTTCAGCCCTAGTTGACACATCGGCACATTTCCATGCTATGTTTCACTGTATTGTTCTATTGCTTTTTTCTTTAATATGGGCCTTTTGAAACTGCATTAAGGGCTCTACGAATGCCCTTTATTTGAGTGGGAACCTATCAAAGATACTTTTCATAAACCATTTGCATATAGACAGTTTTGACTTGTTCACTCATTTTATTTGAATTACATAATAGAAACACACAAGGTTGGGTATTTCATTTCCACAAACAAAGCAGCCGTACAGAATATTCGTGACAAATCGACATTTTAAAACAAACAAACAGTATTCGTATGTATTACTACATTCATAACGGGTTAATCCGGACACTCAAAACCCTAGATATGGCAACCCATGAGTCTTCTTACTCGGTACAGACCGTCCCCATGTTCAGTGAGGGGACGCCTCTGCAGATAAGGCATCATGATACGAAGATTAAAGATGGCCACAACCATTTTAAAGGTTAACATATATGACAAAGTGTGTTTTATATATAGAGCATGGTACAGTGTCCGAGGGTACATGTGTTAGAGTCCTTGTGTCTAAACTAACTTTCCTAGAGCTCCAGCTGTGTCAAAATGGTTTTATTTCCATTGCTCCAACCACAGAGCGTGTGAATGTGTTAGGCATTATTTGAACACTTTAGCATCGCACCTAATTTATTCAGATGTATCTCTAAGGTTTTATTGTGAAATGTCATGTTGCTCTGACTGCAGGGCGGAAAGATAAGCTCAGACAGGAGCAGATGTGTTAAAGGTCCCGTGTCACGGCCATTTCTGCTGACCATAATTCCATTGTTGAGGTCGACTAGAATAGATTTAAATTGTTCAATGTTCCAAACTCACATTGGTTTCTCACAGCATCTCTGGATAGCATGTGTATTCACTCTGTGTCCTAAACGGCTTGTTGGAGCTCCGGCTGAGTGTGTGTGTGTGAGGAGCTGCACGGATTGGTCCATTTGGGATCGTCGTTACGTCACTCGGTTCCCGGAAGAAGAAGAGAAATGTCCAACGAGGCGTTCTGGGGCAGCAGACAGGTCTTCTCCGTGTTAGAGTTTTACTCGCTACAGGGTGGGCTTTGAGGGTGTGTGACTCTGCAGACCGCTTACATGCAGAGAAAGCTACATAACACACAAGGGGACGGGTGATAACCGGAGAAGCATGACATGGGACATTTAAAGATCTGTGTCTAACTGTGTTTAAAATGCTTGGGAATTATCTTTAGTTAATTCTCGCATCTTGCTGAGTTGACCTCGCCATCTTAACAATACATTCTTCTCATAACTGCAGGCCAGATACTGGGTTTAAAACTTTGGATAGTTGGCTAACTGATTCAGTTTGAACACTTTTTTTTAGGAAGGAAACAGGAAGTGCGTCTTTAAGAGATGTAGGATTTTCTCTTTCAACATCGAGATAAGACAAACTTTCACTCTACTTCTGCAGAGTTGATTTATTTAAGTTTACGAAATTCACTCCGAGTCGCTGCTTAAGTATTTCAACTCAGAAATAAACACTAATTTGGTGAGAAATAGAAGATGTTAAAACCTGATCCACATTCTCCCTCAAAAAGACTCAAATCAGACTGTCTCGTAAATCTGCTTTTCACTTTCACTGCTAGAATCAAAATGCTAGTACTTTTCATAATGTTCCAGCTTTTAGAAAGTATTGCAACGACTCTCTTGACACACAGTGGTGGAACTTCCCTGTATTTTCCAGCTAGCAGCAGATGGTTAACGCTACAGTCATGAACTCCCCAGCTATCACTAAACACTTATAGTACAACATCTGTCACTTTGTTGCTTTTCCAATAACATGTTCTGAATGTCAAATTAACCATTTGTCTTCCTTGGTGTGACATGTGAAAGGTGTGTGTGTGTGTGTGTGTGTGTGTGTGTGTTTGTGCGCGCATGTTTTCTATTGAGGCGTAAATCTGTTTTTTGCACACATCCGAACCTGTGCAGCTGCCCTCGTTTTATACAATCGGATCAAGTTTGTGAACTGAAAGGCAAATGGATGTTTTAATGAAGAGCCCTGCTGTCTAATGATTAAACGACTGTTTGATACATTGTTTTTCACTCGTGAATTTTCTTTGCAAATGCCGTGACTTTTTAATGAAATGTTTCTACGTAATTTGGGTTGGCCCAAAATAGTTTCAAATCTTCTTTAAAATCCTGTAGAAAATGCTGACTCAAAGCCTGTCTTTCATGGTGTTAATAATCATTGACAATAGTTGAACATTGATTCAGTTTGAATACTTTTATTAAGAAGGAAACGGGAAGTGCTTCTTTAAGAGCAATGTAGGATTTTCTCTGTCAACATCGAGATAAGACAAAGCTTCACCCTCGAAAGCCCAAAATAGATTCAAATATTCTTTAAAATCCTGTAAAACATGATGACCGAAAGCCTGTTTTTTAAAATAGTAAGCGTTTAGGATTCTTTAAGTGGTATTTTGCCGGGTACTGGTTCTGTGCCCAGTAGGCCCCGTTCAGTTCAATCTATCCATGTATGAAAGGAAGGAAGTCAAGACAAAATTGGTCCAAGTCTTTTTTGATTTAAACAAGCAACAACGTCTTGATGTGTTTTCCAGAAAAGGGGCTTTATTAGATCAATTAGCTTTGTCTGTTTTGAGCATCAATGTTCCTATAGTCATCTCACTAACTAATGTCACGTTACTTCTCCAGGTCTTCATTTTCTTTGACATGTTTTGTTCAAATCCAGGTGGGTGCCTCGGTTTGCCAGCAACAGGTCACTTTGTGGGTTTGGCCGGCACCGGGTCAGCGAGTGGCATCGCAGTGGGGGGGTTTGAGTGGAACGTAGGTCATCTTCTTTAAAACACTGGATCATCGATGCATTAATTACACTAAATCTACTATAAATGGCAGTATCACATGTAACACAAGTACTGTACATAAAATATTCACTGTTTTCACAATAACTTTGTACCAGCACACATACATGTCAAATATATTTAGTGTATATACATGAACAGTTACTTACCTATATAAAATGATATCTTTAATTGTATTAATCTTTAAACTTGTGTGTCCTGTTTTTCAATCTCACCCTGTTGCTTATGTATTGCATAAGAATATTTTGTACGGTGCATATCCGTGCATATATCATCAGATGTATAAGTTGAAAGATACCAATAACTTGATTGTGCTCCTTGTAGTTTCTAAAAACAGCCATTCTCTTATACTATATTTTGTATTTGGGCAAATGGTTGTATTCTAAAATATAGTGAAACATGTAGAAAAAGAAACACTTTCTGGATTTAAGAGCCAGAAATATCTTGCCCTTTTTAGTTTTAAACGTCTCCTACAAAGCTCCCAAATATATGGAGGTGCAATATGAAATCTATAGTGTGTGTGTGTGTGTGTGTGTGTGTGTGTGGTAGGTATACCCAGCGCCGTATAGATAGAAGAGTTAGGACAGCATAGGAAGTCCAAAATGCTTTATCGTCACGTGGTTCATGGAGACTCAGAGTGTTCCCGGAAGTTTGTGGCGGGCCATTTGAATGCATTAATAACAGGCGTGCCGATCAATGATTGTCAACTGACAGCACAATGAGTCAAAGGACTAGCAGCAGCAGCAGCATGATGACGTTTATGTGTTGTTTTAGGAATATCCATGTAAATAAATGGAATTCAATAAACATTGAATAGCATATCATGCAGTTTGTCTGTGCCTTTTCCTCTGTGTTGTCCTGGCATATAGCACTGGCTGCTCCAATCGCTCAGAGAAAGGAGTACAAATGTACGGCTTCCCCACTGAAAATCATATTTTTCACAAAACGAAGACCACACCATTGGGAAGCGTAATGTCTGTTTAATAAAAAAATAAGGAACAGGGAGAGGCTTGCAAAACTCTGGGGGTTGAGACTCAGGCTCTCATTGCAGGTCTTCGGGCTCCATTGAATCCCCCTGGGGTTCTTGTGCTGAAAGAGGGAGACAAAGACAGGAGAAAGGGTTAGATACATCTCTATAGCAACCTATAGGATGGGAAATTGCTGACCTATTTTAAACTTACCTTGTGTTTTCACTCTCGCTTAAGTCCATCTCCCTTTGCCATCAATCCAAAATCAGCTGAGCTGCAACATAACACAGACAGGTAATAATCAACAGAATCACAAGGACATTATACGACATAAAAACACTCACTCATAAGTAACGTTTTTGTTTACTGTTTGGAAGTCTCAAATACGCACTTTAAATCCATATCAATAATGTATCACAAAAATAGCTCTCTTCCTTATTATGGTGTAACGTTAACTATATTATCTTGACGCGCACCAATGTTATATTTAACTAATATTTAACTCCCTCCACCCCGGATAAAAGCACGTTAAGAAGCCCTTTTTCTCTAATTCCACAACGTTGGATGAAATAACATTAGGAGAACGGATTAATAGCCTGTTCATGGTTAACGTGTGTTGCTAACTTTGTCGGGAATCCTAGCCTAATCTGTTATCTGTAAACGGTAGATTTAGGGATAATCCACTAACATCCTTTAATACACATGTTAATTTGACTCAGATGTGCTGATAATATCCACAATATAAATCTTTAAACGTCTTCTTACCTTTGAAAGTCCATCACGAACGATCTATTATGCTGCAACTCCACTGCGCTGCTAGCCTTGCCGCTAACTTCCGGGAACTATTGAGAGGCTCCACGATCCGCCATTGCTGTACACAAATGGTCCATTGGAGTGAACGGAGATCGTAACTCTTTCTATTATAGGGCTCTGGGTATACCCACCATTTGACCTGACTACCCACCGTCATTACGCGAACCTTGGTGGTATACGTGGACTATGCCGAAGTCGGCTTACAACAAAGAGTGTATCCATGTGTGTTAGTGTCTAACTAACATAAATCCTCATTTTCTGAAAAAGTCATTTTTTACCACTAAACCTGTTTTTGAGCGTATCCCATGGACAGCGCATCACATCGGTGGTCGGTAGCTTTGCAGTTCCATACACATTGTGTATGCAAACGGTCACATATGGCGGGCTGGCTGCCCTGTGATTGGCTGGTTTCCTGCGTCCATCAACTGAAAGGTACTTCTGATTGGCTGGTTTAGACATTGGGCGGTAGCAAGAAGTCACCTCCAAGATGCATGCTTGCAGCTGCGTTCACTCATGGAAAGACACATGGACAATGGAGCTACAACAATCTACTTGATTAAACACAAACAGGTAAGCTTGCATACTTGTAGATATTGCTTCTTTTACATGAGTAAGTGTAAACTTAACCTCCATATTATTATTGATTGCCAGCTGATGAAATAGCATACGTGTAAATGTATTTTTAGTAGTTCAACTTCGTAGCACATGCTAGCATACTCTGAATATGCTAGCATGTGTACATGTTTTTGTATTGAACTAGTAGCACCAGAGCTAACTGCGTGTGCTTCAGAGTATCCTAGCATGTGTACATGTTTTTGTATTGAGCTAGTAGCACCAGAGCTAACTGCGTGTGCTTCAGACTCAGAGTATGCTAGCATATGTACATGTTTTTTGTATTGAACTAGTAGCACCAGAGCTAACTGCGTGTGCTTCAGAGTATGCTAGCATGTGTACATGTTTTGTATTGAACTAGTAGCACCAGAGCTAACTGCGTGTGTTTCAGAGTATCCTAGCATGTGTACATGTTTTGTATTGAACTAGTAGCCCCAGAGCTAACTGCGTGTGCTTCAGAGTATCCTAGCATGTGTACATGTTTTTGTATTGAACTAGTAGCACCAGAGCTAACTGCCTGTGCTTCAGAGTATGCTAGCATGTGTAAATGCTAGGTAAGAGTAATGCTAAAGTACGGAGCCCCTAAAGGGACATGGAAAAAAAAAAAAAAAAGAGACAAAAAAAAATAAAGTCAGGATAACGGATTCGTTTCTCGTTATCCTGACTTTATTTTTTTTGAGAAAGTTACCGATGCACCAAGGAGGAAGTGGGACACGAGACAACCATTTCATTGCAGACTTTTATGTTTACGTGGGGAATTGACAGTGCAGACATTATTTGAGATATATTTTGAAGTCAGACTTAATTGTATGGACATTTCGGCCAGGGGTGTAGAGCTATTGGTTTAAGCACCGGATTGGCAAACAACAGGAGAGTCTGTAAACCAGTCTGCGTTGATCTATGAATTCATGTCCGTGACTCTCAGAGTACCTGCTGCCCGCAGCTGTCACACACACACACACACACACACACACACACACACACACACACACACACACACACGCGCGCTGGTACCGAAGTGGGCCGCCCGTTGACAGTTTACGTGGGCTGGGTGAGTACCGGGCTGATTTTTAGTCCCAGTCCGCCCATAGCTGTTCAATGAAGGTAAACACAGTGTAGGCGGTGCGTAAAAGCTCTTTGAGCGCTGGTGCTGCTCTTCTCTGAGTTACACCTCCCGCTGCCTCCTGGAGTGACCACACACCCCTGGCCGAAATGTCCTTAAAGTGAAGTCTAAGTACGATATATATCTCAAATAATGTCTGCACTGTCATTTCCCCACGTAAACATAAAAGTCTGCAATGAAATGGTTGTCTCGTGTTCCACTTCCTCCTTGGTGCATCGGTAACTTTCTCAAAAAAAAATAAAGTCAGGATAACGGATTCGTTTCTCGTGCGCACGAGATACTAACCCGTTATCCTGACTTTATTTTTTCTCCCTCTGTTTTTTTTTTTTTTTTCATGTCCCTTTAGGGGCTCCGTACTAAAGAAACAGTGGCCCTTTCTCATTTCTGTAACTCCCCTCCTCGAGACTTAGTCCCGCCCACAAGAGATGCGAGCGGAGCAGAGGAGAGAGGAGGGGAAGCAGCAGGCGGTTAGAGAAATGAGAACTCCTCTCCTCTGAGCGGTCATTTTAAAGAGACGTCCATTAATGATGACAGGAGGCACAGCAGCCCTCTGTCTGATGGACAGATGTGTTCATGACGACTTATATATTTACTTTTAATTCATTCACAGTGCGGTATAATGAGACAATAACAGGCTACAGATGCGTGTATATACACACATATGTATATATTTATATAAATCTATACAATTTCAGAATCAAACGGAGCACTCTCATAATAACGTAACACTATCAGAGACTGGATATACCCCCCCCCCTCTCCCTCTCTGGTCGCTACAATGAGGAAAATTAATTACGGGCCAAAAGTTTTATTTACAAGTACTAAAAGTAAGCAGAGGACACCAAACCAACTGAGACCTGTCTGTCCGCTGCATCTACGCACACACTGTTACCACACACACACACACACACACACACACGCACCTACAGCTCCTAAAACAGGCTACAGCCGTTGTGTATTTTATTGTGAAGCACTAAATGGTTTTAGAAAAATGTCGACTCTTTGTTTGTAGATATCTAATAAACTAAAGCAAATAAAGAGAGTAGGCATATAGTGATATATATTTTACACACTGCTCTGCTTTCTGCACAGACCTCACAGCTGTTCTCACTGTAAACATCGCGTCGCGATGAAAGCAGTTAATAAAATAATATCCAGGGGATGCATGCAGAGCTGTCATTGGCTGAGATAAATCCGGCCGTGCCACGACTCTTTGAAACATCTCTGTTCCCGGAAATGTATCCGCGAAGGAGCCGTGGAGGACCCATCAGTGTATCCTCGGTTATAGCTCCTCCAGAGAGCCTCCTCGATGCTCGGTCCGCGAAGTGCATTTAGAGAAATGAGATGTCCTTCAACATGGCGCGCTGAAATTCATTTCCGGGTCACTACCGGAGAGTCGAGGAGTCGAGGAGGGGAAATTAGAGTATTGAGAAAGGGCCAATGTCGGCAGCTCAAGTGTGTTTTGTTTTTTGAGCCTCCGGTTTATTTATGTGATGTAAACATTGTATTTAACTGAGGACAGGAGGTATGAACTATTACTCTTTTTCACAGCTATAATAAACCATCTCAGTCAAGATGCAAAGGCGGAGACGGAGATGCAGCAATCCAAAGGATGATGCCAAATGTTATATTGACACTGGAGGGGACAAAGCAGGGCTTGACGTCCAATACATCAATGCCACCAAAGGTGAGTTTATTCTTCAGTTCTGATTGTTTAATCATGATTTAACCTAAAGTATAAACATAACATATGTGACTTTAGTGTGCTATTTTTCTCACTCATTTGTTATTTGTGTTCCTTGTAGGTCGCGGCATCTTCACCTCTATACCATTTCAAACGGGAGACTTTTTGATAGAATATAGAGGTGAACTCATAAGCCAACAAGAATGTGAGACGAGACTGAAACGTTATCCTGTCGGGCTCAAGGGGTTCATGTTCAAATTCCATTTTGATGGAATACTGTGGTGGTGCGTATTATGTCAATGATAAGTCTGAGCAGAATGAATGAAGCTGGATTTATTGTCACAGCTCAGCTAGCTGTTTTCACTGTAATTGATTGTTTCACTTGTGTTTTTGTAGCGTCGATGCAGCAAAAGAGAACGAGTCTCTTGGCAGACTTGTGAATGACGATCACAGAAACCCGACTGCAAAGATGAAAAGACTATCCGTGCAAGGGAAGCCCCATCTTTGTTTGTTCGCTGACCGAGACATAAGTCCAGGAGAGGAGATCACCTATAATTACGGTGATTCAGACTGGCCGTGGAGATGCAAGGTGGTCAACATTGTACTTGCTCTAACCATCACGCCACATACGTAAATGCTACATATTGTCCAATGCATTAGATTTGATTTTGATTATTTCAGTATAAATATTATAAATATCTTTTTTTTGTATATTTACTTCTGATAGTGAAACATAACTACAGGGTGTTTATTGAAATGTATATCTGAATAACTTTAATTTCATGTTACTACAAGCTATGGATGGTTTAGAATCTTTAGGTACATGGGAACGCACCATCCAATAATAATAATAGTTTTTTTTGTGTGTTTGCATCTAGCAGGATCTTGATGAAGTGATGCCTCTCGAAACCTGTGAGGCCACAGAGGCCACATCTCCAGATGAGAACATTGAAGAGGTATTTTTACATTAAACATAGATTTAACATCTCAAATTGATGTTTTGTTTTGGGTCCAGGGAGGTTTCAAACTAAGTTTTCCTTTCATTCGTTCTGTCATCAGTAGGACCATTCTTTTATTCAATTCCACATATTGTCTGATAGTACATTTCCGACTTTCTGTTGTATTGATTCTTCTCTTTGTGTTTGATCTGCTACAGATGGTGACTAACAGCGACTGCACTGAGGCCACTGAGAGCTACACGAAGACGGCAGGTCAAGTGTTTTCTCCCCTCAGCAGAGCCGAAAAGGTACATTACATTTAAATACTACCGTAATTTTCGGACTATAAGCCGCGCCTTTTTCCCCATTTTTCGACCCTGCGGTTTATATAACGGTGCGGCTAATCTATGGATTTGTACAGCTAACGGCCACTAGGGGACCTCCTAAATCTATGGATTTTACAGGTTACAGTCCACCACCTTTAACTCTATGGGCTCTATGGCCGGTCCGTGCCCCCCACCTTTAAGCGGCGGGCTCCAGCATGAAAAGCTGGAGGCCGGAAAAGAGTGAGACAGGTAGCGTGCAAAAGTAAAAGTGGAACCGAGAGTGGTACGAGAGACAGACCGAGAGCAAGACAGACAGACATTTCGAGAGCGAGACATTTTGTGCAAAGGAAGTTTTCATGCACAAACCCTCATTATGGAAAACAAACGTAGAAATCCACCGGTGGTCCCCGTACCACTGGTTGAAAACCACTGCTGTCGATCACTGCCGGTACGTGCGCTGGGAGCGCACCGTTTACGTTTGAAAGTTGAAAAGTGTGTGTGTCTGAAATGTGATACAGTACAGTTTACACAGCACATGTTCTGTAGCTACTATTGCACTAAATGGTAACACTTGAATACGTTATGCAAATATGCAACTTGTTTGTTGAAATGTTAATAAATGGGAGCTTCCTCAAACAGCCATCTCTTTCCCGACAATCCCCTCTGTGCACGAACCCTTACAATTAAACATGAAAACACCTGCGGCTTATAGTCCAGTGCGGCTTATATATGTACACATCATTCAATTTAGCTGCTGTGGCTTATATTCAGGTGCGCCTTATAGTCCGAAAATTACGGTACTTGATTGTATCTATTTACATACCGACATGTTTCTTTGGGCTGTGTGTGCGTGCGTGTGCAGCAGTCTGAATATCATATGGTTTATAGAGACAATGGTATGTGAGGACATCGTCTTCAAATGCTTTTCAAAGTGTAAGTCATGACTGTAACTCATACTTGCACTGCCTGCCTGTGATCTGTATGTTAAGTTGTTCAGTAAGTAATGATAAATGTAATCTATGACAAGATATAATGTAAACTAAATGTAGCATATCCTGAATTCCTAAGTGAAAAGTAAGTTTAAGGATTATACTTCTCATAACCTAAGACCTGTAATCATTTGGCCTGTCGAGTGAATGCAGAACTGCATTGGACTTCAGAAACACAACCTAGATGCTTTCATATAATGCCTTGAGACTTGTAAAAGCAAATGTAATTAAACATTGATCTTCACTATTAAAGGATTTGCTTTAAGTAGATATCAACATGTCAATGTGAAATTGTTGCTGCTCAAAAACAAAATTGTTACATTTTGCCAACAGCATTGCTTGAGGATCGCAACTGTATCCTCATTGGACAGGTGTGCTTCCTGTGTGGGACCTGTGTCCTCCTCCAAGTGGCTTGGATATGAATGCAGAGGTGAGATAGTCATGTATGAATTTGCAGTAGTTTGGTATACTTTTTAGAATGATACACCTTGGGGAAATTATTCCTGGTTTACACCATTGGCTATATATATATATATCAACAGTATTCGTGTAATGCTGCGTAAAAATAGGTCATTATTGAATTATAATAGTTGTAGACTCTGGTATATTGTTTGGATTACTTACAAATGTTTTATTTTTCTTCCTTATCTTTTATGGTTTAATGCTGAAGATCTTTTTGACCCCGCTTTTGTATTTCATTGTGCAAACTGTTTTAATAGACCAGTACTATTTACAATAATATACAAAAATGTGTTGCAGAGTGTTCACAAGTCTGGCATCAATCCTGCTTCAGAAACCTTCAGGATGATGACCTCCATTATCTACCTAAGGTGAGCACGAGCTAAAGGTTTTGTTTAACTTTTAGCTGTCTATAACTATACGTCAAAACTAAATGTCGGTTTTTTTTTTCATTTCCAGCAGCCTTCTGAAAACAGTTTCAGAGATGAACTGCAGTCAAACCAATCAGATTCAAAAAAGGATCAAATATCAGATGAGTGCATGTCTGGTGAGGAATACATACCCGACTCACAAGGGGATGACGATGATTCAGATGCAAGTATCCCCTTAATGCCTAGTCAGTCAAAAGCTGGACGGATTCAATTTGAAACACTAACTGATGTTGGAAAAAATTATCCATCGGACACAAGCCTCCCAGTATTGCCCAGTACATCCGAGGATTGGCCACCTCTTGATATCGATGCCACAACATCTGGTCCATCGATTTCTAACAAAGACTCGTACAAGAAAAAGCCAAAGGCTAAAGCTGAGCTTCCCAAACATCTGACACTGAGCACTAAAAATTACTGTTTTGTTTGTGGAAAACCACAAAGCAAAATTTCCCGTCATTTGAGAACGCACACAACGCATGCTGAAATTATACATGCATTTTCCCTTCCCGAACACTCGAAAGAGCGAAAGATACTAATAGAAAAAATGAGGAATAAAGGAAATTTTAAAAACAACACTGAAGTTTTAAAGAGTGGAACAGGGAAGCTAAAAGTAAAGAGAAAACCGAAGGCTGAAGCACCGGCAGGAAAATTCATCCACTGCATGCACTGTAAAGGATTGTACATCCGTAAGGACCTTTGGAGACATGTCCGCAGATGCCCCTGTAAGCCCGAAGGCGAAGAAGACGAAGAAAAACCTGCAAGAACCAAAGTACTGGGTTTGGCCTCGGCTCAAGAGTCAGTATTGTCTCAGCAGATCTCAAGTGGAGTGTGGAAGCTACTCAATGCGATGAGACAGGATGAGGTTGCCTCAGTTGTCCGAAATGACTTCTCTATTATTCAGTTTGCCCAGTCACTCTACAGCAAACACGGTCAAGACCCTACGAAGTACGAATACATACGTCAGAAGCTTCGTGAAGTTGGACGTTTGTTGCTTTGTCTGCAAACAGAATTCTCGGTTTATAACCTTGAGGAGGCTGTTAAACCTGCTAACTTCCAAAGAGTGGTGCAAGCGGTGAAGAACGTGTCAGGATTTGATGATAAACACCACACATATTCAACACCAAGCCTGGCGTTGAAACTTGGACATACGCTACTCAAAATAAATGACATTATTCACTGTCGGGCCCTTATGGCAGAAGACGATGAACTGATCAAATCGACTAAAATGTTCGAGAAACTCTACACCTCTAAGTCGTCTGAGTTTGTGTCTCACGGTGCTCTGAGCGGTGCCAAATACAACAAACCATCAACATTACCCTTCACCGAAGATGTTCAGGTCCTTCATCGGCACCTTGACAAGTCTGCAGAAAGTGCCATTTGCAACTTAAAAGAGGAGGCGACGCCTCAGAACTATGCTGAACTTGCAAAAGTTGCACTTGCACAAGTCATAGTGTTTAATCGAAGACGTACTGAGGAGGTTTCAAAAATGCACCTCAAACATTTTAATGAAAGAGACGACGCAGAACTGCATCAAGATGTTGCCAAGGGGTTGTCAAAGACTGAACAGAGGCTCTGCAACTATTTCAGCCGAGTTGAAATCCCGGGAAAGAGGGGCAGAAAGGTTGCAGTTCTGCTCTCACCGAGCATGTTGGATGCCCTGTCCCTTCTTGTGAGCAAAAGAACTGAATGTGGTGTTTGTTCCACCAATGTGTTCCTGTTTGCACGACCCAAATGTATGAGCTGCTACCGAGGACAGGACTGCTTGCGTCTTCATGCAAGCAAGTGTGGGGCAAAGCACCCTGAGCACCTCAGGTTGCTACACCTTAGAAAACATGTCGCAACACTCTCCCAGGTGCTTCATTTAAAAAACAATGAACTGGACCAGGTAGCTGATTTCCGGGGTCATGATATCCGGGTACACCAGGACTTCTACAGGTTACCAGTTCCAACCACACAACTGGCCAAGATTTCCAAACTGCTGTTATCTATGGAGAAAGGACAGCTTTCCAGCATTCGGGGGAAATCACTGGACGAGATTGATATTGAAGGTTTGTACAGAAACATTTTATTTTTTTAAACATGCTTGCACTCATCCTTACCAGCCTGGAATGCTCTAGGAACACGTTGAATTCCCAAACAACATTATCCAATCAAATGAAATGCATTGTGAGTGAGGTTGACTTTGGCTTTTGATTCTTAAAGTGTGCACTTACATCGAATAAGCTTCTTGAGTTTGCGTGGTTTAAACTATTACAGAATTGTATATATCTAAAGCTAAAATAATTCAGGTATGTTTTATTTATGTATGTCCAGATATTAATGCACGTTTTACCGTTACTTTTTCCTAGATGAAATTTCATTCAGTGATGCTGAAGACGTGAACAGTGACTCTGATGATGATGATGAGACGGCAGCGCCAGCGTGTGGAACTAGCCAACCTGTGACTGCGGCTTCCATTGACCGTTTGGGTAGGTTGCCTCACTTGCCTGACTTATGTCTGACAGAATAGAGAATACAAATTATATATTTAACAACAAAAACATTTGTGTGTTAAGCAGAACCGGTGTCGTCCACAGTGAGTGAGCCGGCTCCTCCCTCTGAAGGTAAGGTCGTTGAACTTGGAAAAGGCATTGAGATAAGCTTATAAGAAAACGGTGTTGAGACCTAGCCAAAACAGTTTTGATCTTCAAAAATGTATTGATTAGTTTCCTTTTTGGGAGTGGTCAGTTATTACTGGAATGCATTTCCAGCCCAGGACTTTTTAAATGTCCAACCCATCATTCTACCCCTGCTGTCCAAAAAGATAGGAGGTATGAATATATGACCCTCAATTCATTTATGGCAAAAAAAGGGTATCTCTTCTGTTTGGAACTGTACCCTTTTTTTCTGATATGACAACTGTGGCTGACGCTCCCTGGGTCTGGCCGACATGGCTGTGTCCGTCTGTATGGGGTAAGAGTCACACAGTGCCAATCTTCTTGACTAGTTATTGATTTCGAATAGGGCTGCAATTGCGATATTGCGATTCGAATTGCGATATTTATTTTTAAGCGACCCAACAGAAGTTTATTGTAAAATGTGGCCATATCTCCGGCTAGGAAGGTCGCATCAACGTGCTCCCGTCTCTAGCGCCCCGCAGCCCGAGCTACGAGTGAAAGAACTAAACTTACATGAAGCTTCCGTTGGGTTGCTTTAAAGTCAAGCTTCAGCTTCAGACTCACCCTGTGATAGAAACACGTGATGGAGCATCACTAACCTGACTCAGGTGGTTCACCAAACCATCTAAAGCTCCATTGGAAGCCATTTGGAAAGGGCAGGCACTTTCAAGAATACTTGGCAGGTGATTGGATCAATCTGTCTATCACCTGCTATCATGGGCCACTTCTGATTGGTTAACAATGGCTAATTTCGAATGTGGTACTCACTTACACTAAGAAACATTTCCAATGTAGATTGCGGTGTAAGCTATTATACTATTATCAACGTCGAGAACGACTCATTGCAACACGTTTACCGCCAATGTAAATTCAATACAATTAAAACTGAAAACCCAATCCGAAACCCAGTAGTCTTGTTTTCAATTTCATCACATAGTACGATGTACATGTGTAATGACTTCACTCCAGCATGATCAATTTCATAAATAAAAAATACAGGACCTTTTTTATAAAGATTTCTCAATAGCCACTTTACTTATTGGATTGCTGTCCCAAAGTTAAGGCTAGGAGGCAGGAGGAGGAAGAATGAGAAGAGGGTGGCATGTATATGCTACTCAGCGTTTCCGCCAGGGGGGCGTCTTGCCGTCATTTAACGCCTTTAGTTCGGAACGCCATGAACTCGAGCCGAGGGCGTCCAGAAAAGAAATGACGACAAGGACATCCCTCAGTTGGAGGGGCAAAGGAGTCTGGTGGGATTATTTTCGCCGCCAGCAAAGCGTGTTCCTGTGACGGAAAGTGTACTGTCGGCGAGCCTTGGCGGGGGGTGCTAGTGGAGCACGTGTGTGAACTGCGAGTGCCGGAGCCTCGCAGCGGCGACTGAGGCTCTGTGGTAAACTGAAGAGCCGAAAGAGCCGGCCCTTCTTAGTGACTACTGACTAGTCGCTAAGAAGAGCCGGAATTCCCATCACTAATACGCAAAGAGATAGGCTCTATAAGGCTCGGCTCAAGTCACATGACACGACATGACGTCCCTCAGCCCTGGTCTGGCGGAAACACTGGTGCTACTCGTATCCAATTTTCAGATAAAAAGCAGATGTTATTTTCAACTAAAATTTGATTCTACTGATTTGATTTGTTTTTTCCTATCTTTCAGGAAAGGATCATAAAAAGGCCAGAAACACAATGAAGAAAGCGTGGGCCAAGAATGAGGTAGCTGCAGTAATGCGGCATTTTAAGCTTTTTATTGCCCAAGGACATCTGGCCACCAAATCTGAGTGCCAGCACTGCAAGATGGTTGAAGGCAAAGTGCTTGATGAACGAACCGTACAAAATATAAGAGACTTTGTTCGCAATCGCGGAATCGCCCGAAAGAGGCAGTCGCAGTGAAACCGTCAGTTTTGTATTATGTTGTGGTTACCCTGATGTCTTAACGTTTTATACCGCACCCATGTTCAACAGACGGGTTGACAGAGATGCTGTTAAGTGAAAGCAAAGCTCTGTAACATATCGGTTATATTCCTGGCCATTTTGTTTTGTTGCCATAAAACTAAAAAAGCTGTTAATGAAGAAAACCCTTTGAATTGAGTTGTTTACCTTTTTTATTTAGTTTTAAACCAAGGATTTGATGCAATTATTTGTATCTAATGTATTTTTTGAGACTGGTTTAAATGGTATACTATTCAGATACGTCCTGTGTTATGATGTTGTGGTTATCCTGAGAAGTTTATTACAGCACCCATGTCCAACCGAAGGGTAAGTTGGATACAAATTGCGTTATAATGGGAAAGCAAAGCTATGTAACGTTTTGGACGTTATCCCGGCCGTTCTGTGGCCCAAAAAACTATTGTGGTGTTTCTAATCCATTTTATTTTGTATGTTAAACCAATGATTCATATTAATGCACTTTTTGACATTTGTTTTAAATGGTAAACTATGCAGATTTTTCCTTCAAAAAAGCAAGCCATTGATTCGCCTACAACCCATAGACCTGTGTGTTTCGGTGTCTATCGAAACCTAGTAACCAAGTTTCATTGCTCTCTCGGTGCCTTCAAACAACAATTCCTCTGACTGTCGATCTGTCTGTCTCTCTGTCGCTGTCGATCTGTCACTGTATGTCTGTCTGTCTCTCTGTCACTGTCTGTCTGTATGTCTCTCTGTCACTGTCTGTCTGTATGTCTCTCTGTCACTGTCTGTCTGTATGTCTCTCTGTCGCTGTCTGTCTCTCTGTCGCTGTCTGTCTCTGTCGCTGTCTGTCTGTCTGTCTCTCTGTCGCTGTCTGTCTGTATGTCCTCTCTGTCTGTCTGTCGATCTGTCTGTCTGACTGTCTGTCTGACTGTCTCTCTGTCGCTGTCTGTCTCTCTGTCGCTGTCTGTCTGTATGTCTCTCTGTCTGTCTGTATGTATCTCTGTCGCTGTCTGTCTGTATGTCTCTCTGTCGCTGTCTGTCTGTATGTCTCTCTGTCGCTGTCTGTCTCTCTGTCGCTGTCTGTCTCTCTGTCGCTGTCGTCTGTATGTCTCGCTGTCTGTCTGTATGTCTCTCTGTCGCTGTCTGTATGTCTCTTGTCGCTGTCTGTCTTATGTCTCTCTGTCGCGTAGGTCTGTCTGTCTCTCTGTCGCTGTCTGTCTGTATGTCTCTCTGTCGCTGTCTGTCTGTATGTCTCTCTGTCGCTGTCTGTCTGTATGTCTCTCTGTCGCTGTCTGTCTGTATGTCTCTCTGTCGCTGTCTCTGTCTCTGTCTGTATGTCTCTCTGTCGCTGTCTGTCTGACTGTCGATCTGTCGCTGTCTGTCTCTCTGTCGCTGTCTGTCTGTATGTGTCTCTGTCGCTGTCTGTCTCGCTGTCTCTGTCTGTATGTCTCTCTGTCGCTGTCTGTCTCTCTGTCTCTGTCTGCCTGCCTGACTGTTGATCTGTATGTCTCTGTCTGTGTAGCTGTTTGTCTGTCTGTTGATATGTACGTCCAGGTGTTTGTCTGTCTGTCCAGCTGTATGTCTGTCTCTAGCACGCTCATCTGTTCTGTCTTAACAGTTTATTTTGCTCCAACTTTTGTCACATGGCCTTTTTCTGCATAGTATACTTTAATGTGTTTAAACATAAATGTATTGGTTTGAGAAGAGTTGATGCTACCTTTTACTTTACAATTAAAGTGTCTGCTCTCATAATGCTGTGTCCTGTCTCGTAGTGTATTTATGTACATTTGGAGGGGTGTGGGAGTGACCTTAATGTCCCTTTTTAAAGACTCCATAGGTTTTTTTTGGTTCTTATAAGTCACACTTTTTTCAGTAGACATGTCTGGGTATACCACAATATAAGTAGGTGTGTTTTAAAGGGTGTATCCGCTCTAAAGTGAGCTGAGCACTTTGACCCAACTCCCATAGCTGTCGGACCTCAGGAAAGGGTAGCCCATCTAAACCACCACCGGGCCGGTTTTGGGTAAAAGTGCGGCTATTACATAAAACCGTGTGTGTTCAGGTTCGCTGGAGCCTTCGTCCTTACCGGCTACTGTAAGTAAATTATGCAGCATCGTATTTCATCTTCCAAAGGCTTTCTCTGTTCACCCTACACACACTTCACACACACTTTTGGCTCCTGTCAGTCCCTCCAGGCTGCACTATGTCCTTCCCCAGCAGCAAAGAGATTAACCAGAGTCAGTAATCATTCATTTATCTGCCGAAACGCTGACTCTGCAGAACCTCTAAACTCTTCACCTGAAGCCAAACAGAAGACAAACAGCCTTATTGATTTCTACACAGTCGGTGGACATCAGAGTTCTCCTGCTGTAGATTACAGACACTCAAAGAAGGAGGCAGACGACATATTAACGGTCTCAAACCAGCGCAGGAGGGGGTAGGGTCCTTTTGAGAAGTGGTGAAGCTCGGAGGGGAAAGTGCTGACTCATGTCTTGAGTGTGGACTATAGAGCCGAGGAGGAGAGGGCACAGTATACAGTGTGCTGACTTTAACATGCAGAAAGATTATATTTAGCACAATGTCCAAACCAAGCCATACATTACCATGGATGTGATGTTTGAAAAATATAAGATTTTTGTTTTTAAAGTCATGAATCCAATTTATTTCCAAAAGTTAAAACCAATACAAATTATGTAATTAGTTTATAACCTGCATTCTGAGAATAAAGTCACAATTTAGAAAATGGATTTGAGGTTATGTACGAGTACTTTAAAAAAAATGTGTTGGGATCTGAGTTTACAGACAGAATTATGATATTCAATTCATAATAAATACTTAAAAGTCATTTTAAAATGTGTGTTTGTGTATTTATAAACTTTTTTTTTAAAGTTATTTGATTTACAAGATAAATCAGAATGTTTTTGTTGTGAGATTAAGTTATCAGAAAGTCAAGTAAATGTTTCCATTTGTGACCCTGTATGATAGAAGAGCACCAGGACTGTTTGAGGCAGATGATAGCTATGTGATTAACATGATGATTCAGCCTCTATGGAGAGAGACATCAAGCATGCTCATTTCTGACGTGGAGCTAATCTGAAGTAAACATTGAATACTGCTTTCTATTCCTCCATCTTGTGACTGTGTCCCTCTCTTGGATATCAGCATGTGAAGGACACTGCTCAGGAACTACTTGATGCTCTGTATGTGATGACTCCTTCCATTCTGGAGAGGATCCCAGATACATGGATCCTGAGATTGAAGCTCAAACCGGGGACCAGTGATATTTTTAGAACATAATAAAAAACAACTGTAACTGGTCGTTGTGAGGATGTTCATAATGTATGAATGTGTGATGATGTGTCTTCAGGGTGTGGGTGCTGTGCATGGTGTGCGTCAGTATCTGCTGGGTCCTCGTGGTGCAGAGCGGCCAGCTGTTGCCCCGGTGTGGAAGTACACTGGACGCTAACACGCTCATTATGAAGGCTGTAGCAGTTTTTATGTGGGGATACTATGCTTAGCTGATTCATTCTAGTGTTTGTTTTTATAATAATTAAAATAATAATACATTTAATTTGTATAGCGCTTTTCAGAAACAGTACAAATATGTGATTAGGGGACATTATGTGATTAAGTTGAATAACTCTGTTTGGATGAAAGTACTACAATATCGCCCCCTGATGGTTATTACATGTCACTGCACTGCCAATCATAGAGATGTCACAATTTAAAATGAATAAATAAAAACCATGCCAACTGTCTAATTTCTCTGTGATCCATTATAAGTGGTGAAAGTACTTTTTACCCTACCTAATACATTTCTCTGAATACTTTAAATACTGGTTATTTTGTTAAGCAACTAGTAAGTAGTATTTATAATTATAGTTTCAGCTACCCAGCAAGATATCAAGTACATGTAATTTAAATTATATCCGCCATTTTTATCCTTAAAGAGAGGAACACAATCAATATATTCCTAGAACATAAAATACATTATACTAAAATGGGGCACTTTCGGTACTTCAATTATATCGGTGAATATCTTTTGGATGTAATACAGTATTTCTACACTGAGCTACTTTTAAGTGAGCAAAATATCCGAGTGCTTCTTCCACCACCTCCTTCCTTCCCTGCCTGTGATGCGGTGGGAAATGATTTGATCAGGTTAAAGGCCATTACTTAGTGTACTGTTACATGTTGATTCAATCACAGGTCAATCTGCGCCTGCTTCAAGGCTCTGAAATAAAGGTGTAATTGAGCAGCCTGATGTGAATTCAATAAAGTTTAAAGTAGCTTGAAGATTTGATTTGAAAGTTTCTTGGACTCGAACAATGTGTTGATGCGCCAGCCAAAAGAACACACTACAGGAAAGGGAAAAACTTAGAAAACACAATATGGTCTCTTTACTTTTGGGAGGAGTGTCCCTATACATGTCCACTTTATCGTAGAGACATGCGAGATAAGTAAAGTCAATGATATCTGATTTGTATTCAATTGTGATTGGTCAATTAAACAGGCACGCCATGCATCAGACGCATAACATATTGAGGGTTTATAGGTTTTCCCCCCTCATAACTCTCTGGAAAGTAGCTTTTGTTGTTGGATGGTCCCTGCATTCAACTCTGATAAGACTGTTACTCTTCAGGACACATGATGTAATCAATCACTGTTAACTCAGCAGATTATTGTAGGCCTCATATTAACGTATCAAACACCACACGGACGAGGGAGCGCTTCAGATTTCCAGTTTTAATCATCACTTCTGTTTTTATTTAAGCAGATATTTCCCATTAGCATTGTACATGTCTGGAACCGACTGAGTTCTCCCATGAATACCCGACCGTCCGCCCGCCTCCATGCACAGTTTCAGCATCATTCCCCATACGAGTCCTTACACGTCCAGTCTGTGAGCTTGCAGGGGTTTTACAGCAAGGGGGGGGAAAGAGGGGGGGGGGGGGGGGAGAAGGGGAGGTTTTTTTTACAAGAATGAAGAGTCAGAATCGTCACCAGGCACTGTCCGTCCGTCTTACACTCCCACACACAGAGTTATGGGTGGAGTCTGAAATCTAGCCAACTACAGGGTCCTGTGCAACTCCCAAAACTCTTCATCGTACGTGAGGTTTCTGACGCTTCAATCTCCTGCAACGGGGGGGTGGGGTGAGAGGTAAAGGGTTTTTAAGGCTGGAAGCTGGTGTGGAGAGTTTCTGTGGTAGTTGGTTTCACCCGCTTCGAAGCATGGATGAGGGCTTTGGAAAACACTGCCCTCGGCCGCAATGCAGGACAGGAAGGAGAGGGGCTTGAAACAAAGACGGAGTATTTCAAAGAAACTAAAAATACATCTTTGCAGTTTGGATGACAGACTTTTTACAGGGAGAACACAGTCCTCAAGAATAAAAGCAAACAACAGCAAACATTCTCTGACACACACACACACACACACACACCTCAGTAAAACAGCCAAACCAAAACAAACAAAATGGCAAACAAGCAAGTCAATCAAACCATACAAAGTGACATCAGGCCATCAAGTTTCTCTTTTTTAAATCCCATTCAATCCCACTGGTCTCAAGGTTAGGGTCCGCTCTGAAACAACGACGCCATTAAACCAAATGGTATGGCTATTTCAGTAATAATAATAACGTCAGTGACACAGGCGATGATTTCAGCAGCATTATCAGGGGACTAATCAAACGTAGTACACCGTTACAGCACATTCAGAGAAGTAGAAACGCATGGCGCAGGACAGGTACAAAATGGCGTCTTGTACAACGGAGAACTCAAGTTTGCTTTATACAATCACATTTCTAGAGCGGCGCCGCACATTCCACATCCACTTTTTACATCTGCTGGGACCTGGGTACAGCTCATCGTTGAAGCACCGTCGTACAGCTCACACGTGGTACTACACAGAACACAGAACGAGTATTTGGGAACAGGAAGCAGGCTCTAGGGCGATACATTTCTATGCGTCACTGTATGGATGCTAATCTCAATCAAATACACTGCAAAAAGTTCTTTCACGTGAATGACCTTCAACGGCCGTGTGTGGGGTTAGACAGGAAAAACCCGGATGAGTAAGAGGCAGAAAGAGAGGGCTGACGGAGGGGACCCTGGTTTTTAAAGAAAGTGCCACTCTGGAGGAGAGGGGTTCTGGAGGGCTTGAAAAAACTAAAAGGCAAGGAGAGTGATACACCTCTCTTCCTTCTTCACCACTTCACTTCCAGGCCAGGAGTGCTGGAGCAAAGAAAATAGTCCTGGAGTGCTGATTCCTCTCCGCAATCCTAAGAGTACTCGCCCCTTTCTCTACCTGGCCTCCTCCCTCCTGTCCTCCCTCTTGGTGCGAACGGGCTGCGAGCCGTCGGCCGGCTGCTGGACCCAGTTGTTGTCGTGGAGCCCGACCCGACAGCCCGGCGTGTCTTTGTCCGTCCGCCGGCAGCACATCCAGTAGGAGCGTCCGTAAGGCAGGTCGTGGTGGTAAGGTTTGGGGTGCCAACGACATAAAGAAACGTCCCCGCGCTCGTACTGCCGCTTGCACTGCTTGCAGGGGTCCTCGCGGTACAGAGGGTCTTGGTTCCAGCGCGAGTCCACCGCTCGAACCCCGTAACTCTCGATGAGCACCTTGAAGTAGTGGCAGGTGCACTTGAGGGCGGCCAGCGAGCGCGTGGGCAGGTATCCGAAGATGTTCACCGTGATGTGGTCGGGCAGCAGCAGCATGTACTGCCGCGGCTCCAGGAGGCGCTGGATCTGGAAGCGGATCTCCAGGAAGTCATGTGACACGTGGCGGTAGAGGCGGCACAGCGAGGGGTCCGAGCAGTCGTCCACGGGAGAGTCCGGTCGCTCCCCCGAGCCGACGGACACCCCGGGGCCGCCGCCGTTGTTGTTGTTCGCACAGTCCAAAGAGCAAATCCCCGACCCACCGCCACCACTCGTTCCTTTTAAATCCTCCTCTGGACCCCGTGGGGGCTGCAGGAAGAACAGCTGTCCGGGAGGGGGGTCGTCTGATGAAGGGTCCGAGGAGCCGCCCCCTCCACTGGGCAGAGCGAAACACACCGTCTCCTCCTGCACATTCTCCGTACTGTCTTTGCCGTAAAACACACATTGGTCCACAGCGCCCGTCACCACCACCTCCACGTGGAAGCCGGTCACTCGCTCCCTCCCCATCCCCGAGGACTTCTTCTCCTCCTGGGTGGGGTCCGGGCTGCCGCAGCTCGGCCTGTCCGGGTGATGGAGGTCCCCGTCTGGTTTGGGGGCGGCGGAGGTGGCGGCCAGCAGCAGACTCCCGGGGTCTCTGGAGGAGGGGCTGACCAGCTGGTAGAGGTCGCAGGTGATTTTCTCTTTGGCCCTGGCTGCCGCCTGGCTCCCCCCCCCTCCCCCACAGCTCATGAACATACATCGGGACCTTCCAGCCGGCTCTAATTGAGACCGGGGGTCCATGTTCGACACTCGGAAAGCTATTCTGACCTCGCCGTGACTGCGACTGGGGGGCGGAGGAGGGGAAGCGACGCCGGACTCCCCTCCCCTCCGACGCTCGCTCTCTGGATGGACAGAAGAGTCCGTTTCAGGTCCCGGATGGAGCCGGCTCTCCTGGTTCTGGGACTCAAAGTGCGCGATGGCCTGTGCCACCCTGAGGGACTCCTGCTGCTGCTGCTCCTCCAGCTCCTGGTCCGTCTGGATGGGGGACGACGACTCTTTGGAGGGATGGCCACTCGAACTGTCTGACACAAACACGATGGGGTCGGACACGGTGCCCCGCAGGAGAGTGTGAGGGGTGAGACCCTGGCCGTTAGGACACTGACTCTGAACGGCCACGATCCCCTGGAGGGCCATCGCCGTCCTCTGCTCCACGAGGGCCACCATCTCCGCCACCGACAGCAGGTCCGTCTCGCTCACCAGAGGAGGCTCGTCGGGGCTCGGGGCGGAGAGAGGGCATTCGTGGCTGAGGTTCAGCTCCGAGGCCTGGGAGCGAGTGGGAGGGTCGTACGAGGAACACCGTCTTCTTCTCTTGGCTTTACTGCAGTCCGTCGCCCAGTTACCTTTCACCTGCGGAGGAGGAAAAGGATGAATGTTTTGTTTTGAATAACCAAAGTTAAATCGAAGGAAGCACCAGATATTTTTCCGACACATTTTCACCAGATAATAGGAAACTTATATTATGTAAAATTGCGATATTGAAACTATAGCTGAAGGTTAAATAGCTTTTATTGACTTAACTGGTACTTACACCCTCCAATACAGTAGGAGGCGCTATGCACTTTTAGGGTAGGTTTGCGATCCGACAACAAACACGGAGGAAGAAAGAATGACTGTAACATGTGTTTTTTTCAGTTTCAAGGAAAGAAAACAAGATTAAAAAACAATCTTTAGGTTTTTGACGTGTTTAAAGTGATGGTGAGGTCAGAGCTGTAAAATATTAGATGTTTTCATTGTTTCTGATTTGATCATGTCTACTTTTTTTTGTCCTCAGTTTAGCATCAACTAGATTTGGAACTTAAAAGCATAAAATACACATTTGTGAAATGGGCCATTATCTTTCCTGTGTCGGCCATGAGAACCCAGCAATTCCAATAAATCCATACCTTCCTCTTTTTATAGTCAACTCTCTTCAAAGACATGTCTCACCTTCATGGTGCTGGGTCGTGGCTGCCCCGCCCCGCTGAACTGATGAGCCACGAAGAAGGCGATCTTCTCCTTGGTGTTCCCCGGCTTGATGACGTACCAGGTGTCTAACAGCACGCGCCCATCTTCCACCTGGGACCCCGAGGAGGGCGACGACGGAGGGTCCGAGGAGGGCAGAGGGTCCTGGCTCTGCGACATGGAGCCCTCGGGTTCGGGGGGAGTGTTCTCCTCCCCTGCATCCTCCGCTTCTCCATCCTCCACACCCACTACGATGCCTCCATCTTCCCCTCCGTCCACGCTCCTCGAGGAGGGCTCAGCTTTGCAGAGGTTGGGGGTCCCCGTCCCTCCTCCACTTCCTCCTCCTCCCCCGCTGCCCCCTGAGCCTGGGCTCCTAGCTTTGTTCTGGGAGTAGGTGCCGAAGGGGCGGGGGCACCACAGGCGGATGTGGGAGAAGGTGTCTCGGTCCATCAGGATGAGGAGGACCACCGGGACATGTCGGCGTCTACGCTGGCCAGCAAACACCCAGAGCCAGAGCCCTCATGGTGCGGGTCGCAGTGCCAACCTGACGGGTCAGCGGCAACACGGAGCATACAACCTGCAGCGAGAGGGTGGGGGTGGGGGGGGGGAGGAATGAAGGGAAAGAGAGAAACAGTTAAACAATGTTTTTTAGTTTTGGATTTCTTTGTTATGTTAAAAATCCTAATTTAAAAACATACATATTTTTTTATTTCTATAGGTTCCAAAAAAAGGTGGCAGTCATATGTGGAAATTATTATTATACATTACTATTTGTAGACATTCTGAAAGTTCTGTAGCTGTGATCTACTAGGGGGATATTTTCATATAAGCTATAAGCTTATAAATCCTCCCACTTCAGCTCGTTTTGTTTTCATGTACCTTGTCTGCAGTGACATTGAAGTAGTGGATACAAAATAACAGTTTGTACAGCAACAATTCTCAATAGAGCCGGGATCAGTTCAATGTGAAAAAATGTCCCCACTGTATAGTTAGTTTAATAGGTTTATTTTCCGCTACTTCCCCCCCCCCCCACCCCCTTAACCTGTCTGCCTTTTTTCCCCTACTCCCCCCCCCCTACCCGACTTGTAAAGCGACCTTGGGTTTCCTGAAAGGCGCTATAAAAAATATTATATATTATTATTATTATTAATGTTCAATTGTGGCTGTGTCGAGTAGATGCCTGGAGGTACAAATACAAAAGCTGTTCCCATTGTAGCAGCAGCAGTGCAGTACACTGTAGAGAACACACACAAACACACATATATATATATATATATCATGGTACTACAAACTGCCTGCTACTTTAGCCAAACTCAATTAGCCCTTACATCCACTAACTGCATACTATGATCGTCTCCCGGCTTTAGAGCGTCTCAATCAAATTAAAGGGATTGCATTTCAGGTTTAGTGTCTGCGGCCGGGACATGAAAGGGATGAAGGATGCAACACAAATGGACTCTCCCCTCTCTCCCCCCTGCATCTCAGTGCTTCAAAGAGGACTTGCTTAATAGGAGGCAACACAGGGAGGAGCGTGCGGACATATGCTGGACCTATTTTTAGCTCACAGCAGGAGGGGGTTGGTAGTAGCGAAACTGCTGTATCCGTCCTGCCTGTCCTCACCCCTTTCTCCCTGCCAGAGAGCCTACAGGCTGGGGGGGAGGAAGGGGGAGGATTTGAAGTCCACCCAGCATGCTTCTGCAGCTCGAGCAGCTGTAGGGGCTGCCAGGAACGTGCCGGAGAACTTAAGGAGAGAAACACGTGGCGAGGGAACAACATGGTTGTCTCGCCGCTGATCTGAATGCCTGCCAACAGCCTGACATTTCTTTTTCATATCAACTTTCAACGACTCTTAACCGAGCAATTTCACACTTTAGATTAGTGGCAACAGCCTGAGAGCAGTGCACGTCAGTATTACACTACTGCAGGTCAAGACAAAAGCAAATCAATCAAAATTAAACCAATTATGAACACAAGGTCTCGACAATTGACACAAATATTATTAGCAAGTATTTTGATAATCTATTACTTAAGTAAAAGTAATTTTTCATGGCAGAAAAATACCATCTCAACCTCGTACTTTGAGAAACCAGGAGGGACATTTTAAAGTATTTTTTACCTTATAAATCCAAGCGATTATTAGATTTATGTAGAAAATAATCGGCTAAATAATTTGAAGAAATGAACCAGCCACTCAAACCTTTACATAGTTCGATATAAACGTATGTTATATTCTCCCACAGGTTGGTATATATATATTGCAAACATGACTTTCAGACTGTGGGTGTTTCTCAATGGCAAGGAAGGATGCTCCAGAGCCACTATTTCAAGGATGCTACGTCATCGAGTCCCACCGAAGGACTGTTCCAATGTCCAGGCTCCTTGGAATTCTACCGAGCCCAGCGTCCTTTGTAGCGAGACATTTCGAGGCTGCCCATGTGTATCCTCCGCGGTCTTAAAATCCCCACAATGCTTTGCGCACAGACCAATTCCAAAATCTGTGGCGGAAAATGAAAGGCGGGGCCTCTCATATGACGCACACACCTGCACATTTCCTAGCCTGTTCCACTCTTTGTTTTCCGAATGCCAGGAAGGATTTTTGCCAAGCTTCTGAAGGAAGTGACTCGGAAGACATGTGCTACCAAGGAAGCGTCCTCGACATTGAGAAACACCCCCTGTTGACAAGACAACATCTAGTGGTTGGCATCATGTTTGCATTTGTATTTTCGTATATTGACTAAAATGGGGAGAACAACAAAAAGTATACATCGCTGTGGGACAACTTCTCCTTGTAAATGACAACAAACTATTCCGCTACAGCTTTCTCTTGTGTCTCATCATTTCTACAGGTCCAGACATGCTGGGTGTTTTCTCAATGTCGAGTACGCTTGCTTGGTAGCACATGTCTTCCGAGTCACTTGCGAGGCAAGAATACTTCCTGGCATTCGGAAAACGAAGAGTGAAACAGGCTAGCAAGTGTGCAGGTGTGCGTCATATGAGAAGCCCCGCCTTACATTTTCCGCCGCAGATTTGGGGAAATTGGTCCGGGCGCAAAGCATTGTGGGGATTTTAAGACCGCGGAGTCTACACATGTGCAGCCTCAAAATGTCTCGCTACGAAGTACGCCGGGCTCGGTAGAATTCCAAGTATGCTGGACATTGGAACAGTCCTTCGGCGGCACTCGATGACGTAGTATGCTTGAAATAGTGGCTCTGGAGCAGCTTTACTCGAGATTCAGAAACACCCTCAGTCACCCGCAGGCAGAGCTTAATTCGAAAAGAAAAACATCCATCGGTTTTCTTTGATTAACTTTCTCTTATGTACATCTTTGAATGTGGCAGCTACTTCACAAAAGCAACAGTTACAATTGGCTCAACTTGATGTGTAAGGGAGGTGTGTGGCGCAGTGGGTTGTGCGTTGGTGTTCGGCTCAGGGGGTCACAGGTTCAAACCCCACTGCAGTCAGCATGTCGTTGTGTCCCTGGGCAAGACACACCGATGTGATGTAATGTACGCAAAGATAACAATACCCCAATAAAAATGGGCTGTTCCAAACATCCCCAGGTGTAACAGTTGGGAATATATCCGCAGGGTGTGTTTTAGGGGACAATAAAAGCTCGTATTGCAGCACTTACAAAACATCCAACAGTCAAGAGTCCTTCAAATGAACTTGTTGCATAACAACGTTTATGACGGAGCTTATTTTGCAAATATATTCGTTTCTCTTTCGACGACAAAATAGCCTGCTTTACATTTGAGCCGCCCGACTCCTTTATGGCTGCAAACAGGACATGGCGGTGCCTCTGAATTGGCGGTGCTTTGTACATTGGGAGTGCAAAAAGCTAACACCGCCCACACAGAGTGCTGAACCAATTAAAACGCTTCCTCCATAATCACATAGCAACAACTCAGCTAAGAGCCGGCAGATTATACAGTTCTCAGAAAGAAAAAAAAAAAAACTGCTGAACCTGTTTTTCTTTCTCTTTATGTCCCATTCTGAATCTCTCTCTCTATTCAACCACTTGTATTCTCTACTCCTCTCTCCATCCACTCCTCTCCCCCCCCCCCCCCCCCTCGCTGCATCACGTAATCCATCTCTCTCAGAACAGATTGGATGGTATTATAAGAGAGAGATGGTCTGCCCACTGCAGTGCTTCAGTACAAAGCCACACACACACACACACACACACACTGAACATCAGCCACTTCCACACAACGACAGACCAGAATTATTAGCCTGATGTTTTTTCTGTGAATTGGGGATTGTGAGAAGAGAGGCCATGTGCCCACAAAAGAGCAGACGCCTCTGAAAAACTGTTTACATTTTACGGCTGTAACTTAAAAAATACATTTTGATCTTCTATGTTGAAAATCAAGTTGACGTTACAACAACAACAACAACAACAACAAAAATGCTGCCTAGAAATTGGACATATTCCTGATGTTTTATGACATATTTAAAAAGGGTCTCCATTCTGATCCTTTTCAGGTCCATATCAGTATGTAGTGTCTCTACATGTCTTCATGCTTTAATGTTCAAAAAGCTCTTTATTTTTCTCATACTGCCTGTGCTGCAGCACCTCTTTTCACCCTCCGTCTGAAACCAGAGCCCAGTCTGCTCTGATTGGTGTGCTGTCATTATGTTATGGAAGTAAACAAAGGATTCCAATTGAGGCGTTTCGAAAAGGGTAGTAATCATGGCTGTATAATCAGAACTGGAACAGCGTGGGAGGCGGGGTTTTGTTCTTTCCTATGAGAGCTGCTGTTGGCGCATGACGACAAAATGGCTTTTGAGAGAGCGAAACGTCACAGATTACCCAGCATGCCTGGCTGTCAGAGCAGAAGAACTCGTATGTGCGCTCACAGAGCATCCGCCCCTTAAGCCCCGCCCCCCGAGCTCCCACTCTCGGCTCAGTAGAATGAATGGAGAGAAAATAAATCTAGATTCGGCTTTTAGTGCATTTTACAACTTTAAGGACCTAATAATTCTAATAAGGGCTGTAACATACTTCATACTGGGCAGTTTATTTAGTTTGGTTTTTTAATTATCCGCTGATTTACAGACGTCTCTTTCCCCATGTTAGTCCATGGGGAAAGTCTTTCTGGGCCCAGTGACACCACGGACTGATACGGGAGTTGTAGTACCGCCGTTTGGACGCAACGAATATTTTCATCAGAGTCAGGCGCACTTCCTGGGGGCTTGGTGGGGAGACTGTGGGTGTTTCTCAATGTCGAGGAAGGATGCTCCAGAGCCACTATTTCAAGCATACTACGTACCGAGTGCCGCCGAAGGACGTTCCAATGTCCAGCATACTTGGAATTCTACCGAGGTCGGCATACTTCGTAGCGAGAAATTTCGAGGCTTCACGTGTGCGGCATTAGAATCCCCACAATGCTTTGCGCACGGACCAATTTCCAAATCTTTGGCGGAAATCGCTCCATTTAAGGCGGGGCCTCCCATGTGATGCACACCTGTTAGCCTGTTCCACAGTATTCATTCTTCGCCTAGGCTAGATTCTTGCCTCGCTGAAGCAAGTGACTCGGAAGACATGTGCTACCAAGCAAGTGTCCTCGACATTGAGAAACACCCTATGATAACACAGGGATTTTAGCCTTTGCAGACCATTTACATGCACACAATCTACACAACACACTAAAGGAAAGGAAAACCCAAGAAAGCATAATAGAGCTTATTTAAGTAAATATCTCTGGGTTTGAACTGTCAAAATAAGATGGTTTTTATTATTACAACTTGGATTTTGTGAAATAGAAAATGACATGTTATCAACCAAATGATAAATCTATATTAATAATGAAAATAGCATAACATTGCCTCTCCATTGCTTACAAAAAAGACAGCACTAGCGTTGTGGAATAGTCCAGCAGCCTCGACACTGAGATCTTGCTCCTCTGATGGCGAGCAAACAGCAGCCAACATTTGGCAAGCAGAGGACCGTTCACCGCCAGGATACTGCTGTTGCTCTCCGCAGGTCCAAACTCCCCTCTGTCCACTCCTGATCAGTGCTCTCATTGATCATCTGTCTCAGTACAGCTCAACATGCATTTAAACGGACGCTAGGGATGCCAGTGATTATTCGATATTAGAATATTCGTTACAGTCTCCATAATCGAATATTATTTTTAAAAATCGATTTTATTCGTTTTTTTTTTCTTTTTCTGGCTTAGTTTCAACCAAATATAGACTAATGCTAATAATAGTAATAGTATTAATAATTGTAAATGGCCATTGGTCACACCACCAGTTTGTTTTACTGTAAACTTGAGAAGCCTGCGTGCAGAGGCAGACTGCTGCTGCAGCACGCTACACAACCGACCCCACCCCACCCCCCCTCTCCCTCACACGTGCGACTAAAGATGAACAAAGCGGCAGGTAAAAAATGTCTTCCTCCTCGTGGAACTACTTTGAACTTACAAGTCCAAAGGAAGTTAAACCGGTCGAATAATCGATTATTATTCGCCATGGCTGCCGAATAATCGATTTTGATCATGGTCAGTTTCTGGCAACCCTAACGGACGCATGCATAGATTTGAGCTTCTATTGCCAATGAAGAAGATTCATAGATGTCTTGACAGCCTATATAATAACCAAGGTGAACGCAAAGTCATTGAGACCATAAAAAGATTGAATTACCGTCTAACGCTTAATCCATTCCTTTCCTTTCCTACGTTCGGTTCGCCTGTCCTTCCTTGCATACCTCAACCTTGAAAGGCATCATCTAGTAATATACATCTTTCTTTTCAGGACACACCAAGTTATCAGTAAATCTAGGATCCAAGGATGTTACATTATTGTATAAATAAATAGTAATAAAGACAGAATTTGAATTAGACAGAAATGAATTCACACGGAGAACATTACGGCTTGAGACAAAGCTGACAACTAAGACTGTCCTGTACTAAAACCTTGTTATGCTTCTTAGCACAATTCTTAATACAATTGTTCTTATTCAGTAGATTTAAATCACCAAAGGAAACAACATCTTGTGTTTACCACAAATGTGCTCACGGGATTTGTTGGAAATAAACCATGTAGCATTATTAATGACTAATCAACGAGGACGAGGCAAAATGAACACAATGTTCAAGAACAGCGATTCTTACGTTTGGTCAGCTTAACTGGTGAAAAAACGAAAGTGATAACAGAGATTTGATGGACATCTTCAAATTAAGGAAACCAAGCTTTCTCTCTGCAGGGGTAAGTCATCGTTTTGGAAAGCTGCTACTTCAAAATATGGTCATCCATCATCCATGGGTGTGGTGAATGAGAAGATTCATGGTAAAAAAAACAGGGCAATTCAATAGATATTTCAAGATTCTTATGCCTAGTATCTCACATCCAAATTGTATCTCTAATTCAGTTTCCAGTACTCCACCCTACTTTCAAAAGTCCCTTTAAGTTACTATTGAGCTTCTTTTTTTCCTCTTAATTTGAAATGGTTTTTCTGCAAATTAAGGCTTGGGTTTGGTTTTAAGCTTTCTGCATAAACCTAATCCTTCAAAATCCTGTCCAAGCGCAGAGGCAGCCAGCAGCACCAACACGACTGATACCCCACAGAAACACTACAGAAACACCACGGAAACACTACGGAAACACCACGGAAACACCACGGACACACCACGGAAACACCACGGAAAGACACCACGGAAACACCACGAAAACACCACGGAAACACCACGGAAACACTACGGAAAACACTACGGAAACACCACGGAGACACTACGGAG